>KZ871058.1:20267-32202 GCA_003456935.1 Machilis hrabei | reverse complement strand
CATAACAGGTATACTTAAATCCATATTGCACATACTTTGTGCCCCATAACATATATAATTATTTCACGATAGTACATACTTTGTACCACATAACATTAAAATGTAAATCACGATAGTACGTACTTTGTACCACATAACTTTCATAATTAAATCACGACATTACATACATTGTACCAAATACCATGTATAATTAAATCATGATAGTACATACTTTGTACCATATCCATGTATAAATAAATCATGATAGTACATACTTTCCACCACATAACAGGAATAATTAAATCCCGATAGTACGTACTTTGAACCGCATAACAAAAAAATTACCCCACTCCTGGTAGTTGTTGTCTCTCCTTGGATATGCTGACTGACGCGTGTTCTGTCGCCTAGGACTCCATCTCTCCTCATACTCGCGGCCATCATCGTTTCCGTTGCAGTACGGTCCATTACGTGTATTATACGCATACCTCGTCTCTTCTGCGTACCCAGCTCTGCCACTGGTACTGCTTGTACTCGTGGTTTGCGTACTCGCCCCACGTATCTCCTTTATCTTCCCCTTTCTCACCTACGCTGCTAGCACTTTCATTGGCTGAGGATACTCTCGCTTCTGCCGAGTCTCCGTTAGCGTGTCCTTTCCTCTCCTTATCTCCTGGTACTCCTTCATTTCTAGCATTACCTCTGCTAAACTTACACACTCTCTACTGCATGTGTATAAAAATTATTTGAGCTCTTCATCGCATCCGGCAACTGCGAAGTTTATAACAGCTCTCTCGTGTAACGGATGCTGTAACATGCTATTTAAATTGCTTAGCACCGCACAGTAATCGTAAAACGACTGTCCATTTTTCTGTCTTGCACGAAACAGTCTTCTACGTATCTAGTTATCTGAACCCCTAAACTGCGCTAAAAATAACCATCTAAAATGATCATATTCTTCAACACCGTTTTGTACAGTTAAGTACCACGTTTTAGCGTCCTTTCGCAATAGTTTTGCGAACATAGCTGGTCTTAGCCTCATATTTAATTGTTCGTAGTGTTCTTCCAACTCTTGCAAGAACCTCACAGGGGTTTCAGCCTCTGTGCCTTCAAAAATATGTGTTTTGGATACAACATATTATAGTGTAAGTTATGTACATTATTTACACTTGAGAACAAGTCCTTACTTGGTTCATCGGCTTTCCGTGATAAATCTTTGAAAAATTTGCTCACGTGGCTTGGCTGATCCGCTCTTGCCCACTCTGGTCTCTTTGGTTTGGATTCTCTCCTCCTCTGACCTATGTCCNTTTTACCTCTTGCGGTTTTCTCTCTTGGAACGTGTCGACTTGGTTCTGCTAACGAGTCGCTATCTTCTCCTCTGAAGTAATTCGGTCTTGGCCTGAATAATCTCCAGGTAGCATCTTCCTCGCTGCTCCCATCTTCACTCCACTCGTCTGAAGTGTGGCGTCGCTCTCTTCACTCTCTTCACTCTCTTCGCTCTGCTCTGATGTTCTTGGCGTCCAGTTTACCGACTTGGTGATCGTAGCTTCGGCATGATGGTCGTTCTTCAGCTTCGGCGAGATCAACCAACATTGGCCCCTCCGTTGGCTCTGCTCTCTGGACCTCTTGCTCTCTTCTGCTGCGTTCTTCTTGCACTTTCTTGAGCTTCTTCTCCAAACTGTCGACTGTTGTCAGTTCGTCAGCTCTTTGGTGACATTTGCTTCCATCTTCTCCAACTTCTGGACTGTTGTCGCCATCTGCTTCATTTGGTCTTCATTGTGGTGATTTTCTTTTCTCTTTCTTTCTTCACGCTGTCTATGGCTGTCTTGACTTTTGCCATTTCTTTGTTCATGCCTTTCTGTACAGTTTCCAACTCTGTTTTGTTGTTTTCATCCACTGCTGCTATTTTGCTATTTGTGTCCAGTGACTGTATATTTATGACGTCATATATATCGTCCTTGATACTCTGCATTTCAGCCACGGTTGAATTGATAACTGTCACATTTGTGGTTAGGTTGTTCACCTGTTCGGTCATACTGTCGATCTGTTTGTTTACTTTGGCATTTTGCGCCTTAGCTTCCTTCTTCAGATCTTTCATTTGCGCTTCGATTGATGACATGTGTGTCTTCACCTCTTCCTTGACCTCTTCTATCTGCGCTGCTGCCTGCTCTGCTTGCGCTGTCAGCTGGGCTGCTATCTGTTCTGTGTGCGCTGACAGCTGTGCTGCTACCTGTTCTGTTACCTTCTCTGCGTGCGCTGACAACTGTGCTTCCACGTGCCCTTAGTGCGCCGTCATCTGTGCTTCCACCTGAGCTGCTAACGTTGCAGTCTGCGTACTCAACATCGCTGCTAGTTCTCTCATCATCCCCTCATTTCGTGGAAATTGGATCGATTCCCTCTCTGGTGATCTTCTTCTCCCCCTGCGCCATGGTGAAAACTTGGGAACTTCGCCCCCCCCCCCCGTCGCTCTCACTTCCTGGTGTGATTTTTCGTCTCGCCGTGGCCTTCCTTGATGATCTACGCGGTACAGTTCACTTTACTGGTGACCTCTTCGCCGATGTTGCTCGATGCTTGGTTCCTGCGCCCGCTAAGGCCCCTCCTAAGCCTACGCTCTCCTGCGTGTCCGTGTCGGATGTTGGCTCGACCGTCCCTGTCGGCTGCTCTCCTGTTATATTGGGTTCTGTGCTTTCCTCTGTTCCAGACATTTTGTCTTACTTCGTTTGCGATTTTCGACGTTTCGATTCGCTGGTTGCGTACCTTTAACTGTGTCTATGGTCGACGTTTTGGCTTAATCCCGCGTCTGGGCTACCAAAGAATCTTTCCCGTTCGAGCCCCAGGTTGCGGCGCCATTGTATATGTCACACTCCACTCCGTCTGGATCCGGGATGGCCGTTGACCCGTCGAATGGAGATGCGTCCCTTCAAGATTGCTCCTGACGGTCCACCTCACAAGAAAATTGCGTCTAGGGTTACGCTTCCCTTGCGAGCAACATATCTGAGGAAAGGTGCCCCTTCCTCCCCCTTTTACACCGTGTGCACTCACGGTAGCTTCGCTCAGTTCGGTAAAGGTTGAACTCCTTCGGATGACTACGTATCTGTATGCTCCTGTAATTGTCTTTATAGCCAACCACCTCAAGGACCCTAGAAAACGTATTTGTTTGCGTAACGTCGACCGTTCTCTCCCAGCACTCACGTTGCTTCTTCACCACACACGTCAACGTGACCTCTCAATAACTTAAGCTACAACACATCAACACTAGTATAACACAATACCTTATTTCGGTTCTGCGCCCCTCAAGCTGGGTAGTGTAACAACAGCTTTAGTATTTATTTTACACCTGAAATCAACTATTATCACACCTGTTGCTAACCACTTGGCTAGACCTTGTGTTTTTATTCTGCTTTTAGTCTGTATACACTGCTCTGCTGCTGTAACTGGCATTTGCCATCTGTGTGGCCCCTTCCAATTCTTAATGAACACAAACTCCCCCAAAAATGGACGGGTAAAGTCTAGTCAGGGTGTTTAATTACTGACACAACTCAAGTAATTAATTTCAAGACTAGTGTTTACTCTTCTGTAAACAAACAGTACACCTGTTCCCTCTCTGTGAATGAAAAACAAATTAGGCGGGAACCTGCGCTTCTCATAAGCATCAGCGCCTGCTAATAAAAAAAATAACAACAGCTGTTTGTACAGAGTAGATACTTCCGTTGACAGTTTACACATTTACTAGTGCTCACAGTGCTTCTGATTTATTAATTTAAATTGAACAGTTAATTTCCAATACGTCCTGGCACTGTTGACTACTTGGCAATGACTACAATCAATGAACAATGTTGGTTTGCTTGAACAATTAATAAATCTAATTTCCAATCAGTGCTGAGGCTTCACTTACACATGTGTTGTGTTTAATATCAGTGCTTTACAATTAGCCTCTTGTTAGTACACATTACACAGCACTAAGTTGCTATTTGACAATTAAATATGGTGCAACTTGTCTAAGCTAATACATTTGACTGCATCTTGTGCATGATTACAATTCACTTCCTGTACAACTTACGTCTAACAAAACAAAACAATTACTCTGCAAGTCGAGTTCTGCTCGTGACTGGTAACAAGACTCTAGCTAAAATCAGCTCATTTACATTTATACCTGTCCCGACCGAGCTGGACCCTTACAGAGACTGAGCTCATACACTAAAAATCTTACATACCCCCTCGTGTAACTCCAGTTCCGACTTCTATCTGGCTGCTTTGGTCATCAGTTTACGAACCAACCCAATTGGCCCGTAACGTGATGTCGACGCTCGCCGCACACCTCGTAGACAATCAGCCTCGCTGTATACGCTCGATTTCAATGTCGTGCGCACATCGCCTTTTTCCACCAATAGTTCAACGTAGTTTGGTACTTCACACTTCACTGTTTATTTCATTCAACTTGTTCATTGTTCAGTTAATTTTCACTCTTTAGGTTCGCGACCTCAATCATTACTTTGATCTAACTCTGACTAAGCTCGTGCTATAGGTGTCACTTTCTAAACTGCTTTCGTTTAACTTCTATTTTTGTTTGCTTATAGAAGTCTCATAGCCTGTGATTGCGCCTATTGTACAAAATGGCGTCATAAACAACCTCTTTACTTGCTGCTTTTTGGTAAATACGAATATGCTTGATGCAAACGCTTCTCCGTATTAAACTTGTTGAAACAGTCTAGATTAGTTCTGCTAACATTACTTTGCTGGCTTTGCAATTACGTTAAAAGAAATTTGCAGTTCATTTGCACTGGCTTACCTCTTTCGCCTTGTTATGATAAAACTTAACTTCGTATTATTTGTTTTGCATTTAATAATCACGAACTCGTAGTTACGATTTTTATTTGTGGCTTTTCTCCCTTTCTTAAGCTCTTTGTTATCAGTTTTGACCTTTTAACTGACCTCAGACAACGCTGGGTCTAATCGCGGCTGTCCTTGTGACTCATCACTTTCGGAGAATTTTACACGCAGTTCACGGCTCGCAAGCTAGTTGACTAAAAGCATTGCCGCTTGTTTTGTGGCTGGTTATGTAACTTCTCTACCCCTTCTGCTCTGTTGATGGTTGAATCCAGAAATTTAACCTCCACACCTCGCCTTGTTCCGGTTTGAGACTACAAAACCTGGTTTCGACACTTTGTTTGGAGTAGGCTAGCCTCTCACAGGGTATTTTCGATCTTGCAACGCTGCCCCAAATACTGTCCAGTCATGCCTTCAACTTGAACTCATAAGAAAGCATGGGAAAACGATCATTTTCTGTAGTTTTGCTTTTGCTTTCAAATCGCTAATTCGTTCACAGTTTCCCCTGTTATGGCAACCTCGCTTGTCTGACTTTTCCACCCTTTTTTGCTTGCTTCGGAACGGCGTTTGGTAATAAACTATGCTTCCAATTCTTACACAATATTTTAACGTACACGCATTTAAACAAAATGCTTTTACTCCCTTTGTATTTAATCAATTTTAATGATTCTACGTTCAAATAATTAGGCGCTTCTTTAAAGAATTGTCAACCGGTTATCACGATATGTTACAGTGCAAAAGTGAACCTTCCACGACGAAAAATTTTCGATGATTAGCTGTCGAAGGCCTCTGCTTTCGAACCCGAGACAAAGAGACTTAAATCAATAATATCGGTATAATGTACTCAACAATTCACAATTTTCTGTTCGAAAGTCTACCTTCTTCGACAAATATATTCAGAAATAACGTCATTTTCATAAAATCAAATAAAGACCTATGGATTCGAACCCATGACCTTACGATTATTATCAGTTACAAAGAATTTGTCTATTCAACATATGAAAACTCCTGGTGAAAAATAACATTTCGGCCAATATGTTTCGTGGTATCATACACAGTTGGCTGTAAATCAAATAAAAGCCTGTATATTCGAAGCCGTAACAGTATTATTTAAATTTTAAGTATCGGTAAATTTTACTAAATAAAAAAAACTTTTGCAACTAAAACTATCTGGGATCTTGATACATTTTCTGTGAGCTATTTCACCTGGTTCTAGCTATATTTAAGTCATTATACTATTCAAGCTTAGAAAATGTAGGTGCAAAAATCAACCTTCTAACCTGAGATATAGCTTCTGGCCATAAATGGAATGAAGATTCTGGATTAGAACCCGTGACTNCAGGATTTAGTTCAGTAATTGAGAAATCATCTACTCAACAGTTGCACTGTTTGGGGAGAAAATGACCACTTACGACCAATACTGTTCGAGATCTGTAACAATTATGTGAGCTTTTGAACTGCTTCTAAATCAAATTAATTCTTTCTTTCTTTCTTCTTCTTCATTACCTCATCATTTGCAAACTTTTGTTAAAATAATTAATTACAACTAATATATTTTGACATTTTTATGCATTTTCTGTGAGCTATTTCACCTGCTTCTTAATCGAATAAATTTGCCTGGATTCGAACCCATGAAAATTAGATTTAATTTTTAACACTCACTTATACAGCTCTAAAATTGAAAACATTTGGTGCAAATATTCACCGTATACGACTTTTAGTTTCCGATATATCACTCTTGCCGATAATTCGAATAAAAGAGAATGGATTCGAACCCATAACCTAAAATAAAATAATAATCAAACTTGCTTGATCTACTTAATATTTGCAAAATGTTGGTGCAAAAATGAACCTTCTACGACGAACAGTTTTTTAGAAGTCGCTGACGAAAGATTTTTTGCATATAAATCCACATACATACAAAGCAAATAATTTTTTAAAAGTATATTACAAGTATAAATACGGTGCAGGTTATTTGCTATCACCTTTCGATAGTGCAATAGTTGAACGTAAGGTTTTTAAGCGCAAATTTTAGCAAAAAAACTCTGTATTCACATTAAAAATAAGGGCTTCAACGTTTGACCGACAATTTCTCATAGCCAACAACAACGGAAGCGATTAACACAATGTCCATTGGCACAATGTCCATTGGCACAGTTTCCATTTGGGAAAAAGATTTTAACGCAATGTCCATTGGCACAGTTTCCAACCGGCATTTATTGACACAGTGTCTACATTCGAAGCATTGGCACAGTGTCCGTTCTAACAATTTTTACCACCCCATTGGCACAGTTTCCATTGACACAATGTCCCCGATACGTATTCAGCTTACCTCGTTTCTGGTAAAATTTTCACTGTGAAGAAATATTTTCAAATATGGTTTGCTGTAAATAACACAGAACTGGCACTAGACTGTAGCAGCAGCGCAGGTATCGTGTCGTTTGTCAAACAAAATCTGAAGGGTCTATCGCGGTCATGCTTCTTTTATACTAGTTTTAGAAAGTGACAGCCTCGAACCCAGAAACATAAAAGAAACTCGAAAACTCATAACGTCTAAAGTTAGAAAAGAAACTCTCGAACCAACACGTCTAAAGATATAAAAGAAACTCTTGAACTTAAAGTATCTAGAGTTACAAAATATAATACATAAAAGAAAAATCTGCATCAAGCATATACTGCCATGCATTTAACTGATAAATACAATATAAAGCTATGAATAAAGGTAATATTTTACCTTTATTGTTCGAATAGCATAAAAATAGATTATAAGCTCAACACAGAATACAGAAACAAACAAAAATATAGCACAAAGGATGCATAGTTAAGTTTGCAAAGAAGTTATAGGAGCAAACCCCACTAGCACAGAAGTAGGTAACAGGTCCACCATACAGTTTAGAAACAGACAGAAGCATAGCCCAAAGAATATATAGTTAAGTTTGCAAAAGAAAAAACAATTCATAGGAGCAGACCAATGCTTTATTACCCCACTGGCACAGAAGTAGGTACCAGGCACACCATGCATTGTACAAACAGACAGAAGCAAAGCACGAAGGATATATAGTTAAGTTTGTAAGAGAAAAGTTGTAGGAACAAACCCCGCTAGCACAGAAGTAGGTAACAGACCCAATATACATTGCACAAACAAACAAAAGTATAGCACGAAGAATGTGTAGTTAAGTTTGCAAAATAAAAGCTATAGCAACGAAAATCCAATATGGCAGAAATTTTAAAATTGAAGTAATGAATCAACTATGTTGGGCCAACATAAACATGTTTTGCATTATGTTTTTTTCCCCACACAACGCAGTTTGGAAAAACAACTTTGAAAATTTTTCTCACCCATACTTGAACAGAGCTCTAATGATATAGAACAAGTGTTATGACAGCAGCAGGCGGTCATGAAAGATGGGCCTGGGGGAATCCGGGTGCGAGTGGGAATTCTGGTGCGAGCGGGTGCCATAGCCCTACTTTATACTCTACTCAAACTGTTGTGCACCTCTTGTTACGTCATGACGAGCCATGCCTGGTTCGAACATTTCGATATCTTATATAAGACAGGCACTTTCGTCAAACTTAATCTTTATTGTATGAGGGTCAGTCAAAAACTAATGCCTCCTATTTTTTTTCTCCTTAAATAGCTTAGTGAAGTGAAAAATTTGAAGTTGGCACAATTCTTCAAACCTTCTTCTCCACCACTGCAGTAGCAACTTCCAGCGTCAACAGGTGGTAGCACTGCATCCGTTTGCAAAATGGCTGACATCGATGTTCGTATTAGACAGCGTTCTGTGATTGAATTCTTGAATGCAGAAGGTGAAACGCCCATTCGCATTCATGAAAGGCTGAAAAATGTGTACGGTGATACAACAGTGGATGTCAGCACTGTTAGACGATGGGTTCGTCGCTGTAACAAAGCACAAGGGCAAACACCGTTGGCGGAGTGGCAGGCCGGCGACTGCAGTGACTCCACGCAACATTCGGCGAGTCGATGACATCATTTGTGGTCACCACCGGGTGACAACAGATGAATTGTGTCGCATTCTCTCCTTCAGTAAAGGCAGTGTGATGACGATTATTCAACAACTGGGGTACACAAAAGTTTGTGCATGGTGGGTACCAAGAATGTTAACCGACCAGAATAAAGAGACAAGAAAAACAATAGCCTCCGAACACTTGCAGCGCTTCCATTTGGAGGGAGAGGAGTTTCTGGACAAAATCGTGACCGGAGATGAAACGAGGGTTCATTTTCTTGAACCTGAATCAAAGAGGCAGTCAATGGAATGGCATCACACAAACTCACCGAGGAAGAAAAAATTCAAAACTCTGCGATCAGCAGGGAAAGTTATGGCGACAGTGTTCTGGGATGCAGAGGGCGTGATTATGGTTGATTTTTTGGAGCAGGGATGAACAATAAATTCTGTCCAATACGTCAAAACCCTCAAACAGCTTAAAGAACGTCTTCAGCAAGTTCGCCCAACAAAAGCTATGGCGGATGTTCTTCTTTTGCATGATAATGCAAGACCACACACCAGTCGTCACAACACTGAAGAGATTGTGAAAATTGGATGGGAAGTCTTGCCTCATCCCCCATACTGCCCTGACCTAGCACCATCAGACTTCCATCTGTTCGGGCCGCTAAAGGAAGCTCATNGTGGGNTTCANTTTGAAGATGAGGAGGCCGTGAAAACGTCCGTGCGTCAATGGCTTAGGAAGCAAGACCGTGTTTTTACCACACTTAAATAGATGCCCTTGTTAAAAGGTGCACCAAAACTGTGGAAATGGACGGAGATTATATTGAAAAGTGACAAATTAATCGTCAATGTTGTGGGTTTCAAGCTATATAATTGTACTTGAATTTCTTGACAATTAAAAGGAGAAAAAAAAANAGGAGGCATTACTTTTTGACTGACGTAATAGTAGCTGAGTACTGTGACCAGATAAGTAACTGAAAGTTATGGTAAGAATAAGCCGTTTTAGAAGTGTTTTTAGTGATTAACAACGTAAAATATCTAACTGGCATATAAAACAAAATCACTACTGGAATAGAGGCCGATTACTCGATTCTAAGTCACTAAACTTTTCATTCAAACGATAAACGAATACAAATTAGTCAAAGAATTCGGTTTGAATGCATTTATTGGTTGATATTAGTACTGATCACACCAGTATATATTGTGAAGCAGTACCACTACCACTCTATATATTAGAGTCAGGCACATCGTAGTTTTATTTGTAATCCTCCAAAAATTAAATGAGATCCCAAAAATGTTTTAAGTCACCTTTACAAAACGTTAAAAACGAGTGTGATGTTGGCATGGTAAACAAGCGTTTCACATATTAAACCATCTGTTATGATCAATGTTCTGTGTAGCCGAAGTAACCACATTATTTCTACTTACTTTACATAACGAAAGGCAATGTGTTATCACAATGACTGAAAATGGCAATGATAAAACTGTACTGAACGAAAATCTTTGTCATTGTGACATGTGTACTGCATCTNCTTAGGCGAATTTCACTGGTTCACGTTATCTCAACCAAAGGGAATGATATAAGATAAAGTGAATCGTGTCGTTTAAATTTTTAAAAGATACTTTGGATATACATAATATTACTTGATTTTCATCAGTTTGTAAGTATTGGCAAATAGCACACAACAAGAAATATATATTTAGAATCAAAAGAAACATCGACAAATTATAGACATAATAATTATTTTCTTGTTTAGAATGAATTTTTCTTATTATTATATCGCCGTAATCACCCAAGCATATTTTTTTCTGTTCGAATCAGTGTCAGAAACTGTAGTAGCATAGTTGGAACTTTTTACCATCTTTGTATTTCAACTGTTGCGTGTTCTAAGTGGTTATTGCATTACTTATACCAACAAACAACTTCAGTTGTGTTAATACTGTTTCCCACACTGATTCTGACAGGAATTGTTATTGTGTGACTTCGGCTTAAGATACTGAAGCAATTAAAGGAAGAGTAGTTCCCATTTAGCTAATTTTGGGTACACGAGTTTGCTAATGACTGTAAATACAGATCTTAAGTTCCCAAACAGCTGGACGTGTGCTTCGGCCACGATCTTGGTAAATTGTTAGACATATCTCATATGTAGATTTTTTCCTTATTAATGCCAGAGCTAAATCTCCAAGGACCAAATTAACATACACAAAATTATAGAAAACACAATTTGTAAATATTTTGGTTTCTTGTATGTTTTGAGTAGGAATAATGGTTTGGCCTTTCATTTAGCTTTTGGCATTCAACGACGCATCTCTTTTACAATTTGTTTAACAATTAATTTTATTTATCATAGAAGCCGTCACTCTAACGACAACATATTATATCAAGTAATATATAGAGCGTATTTGATGACCCGTTTCCGTTTGCGATGGATCAAACCCTTCGATGCTTACATGTGACACACACTCTCTTTTAGACAAAATCTCATATCTACCCAAATAGTTATAAGCTAAGCAATTGTGATAAGGATGAATGTGTCCATAATAGATGTATTCGACGTACAAATAGGTATTGTTATGGTGAATGTAGCGAACCTGAATGACTGCATGATCATGTAAATGCGTTAGATAATCGACGCGATACCTATTTTGTGAAGTATGACAGAAATGAAGCCGAGATGGTTTGTCATAGCAATGGCTGTGAAAATCGTTTCACTTGCCGCACACCACGCTATTATGAATCTAGAAATAATTACGGAGCCGGATACCGATACGAATTTGGGCGAAATCCACGTAAAATTGGAGAAACTATGGAAACGAAAATAGAAATGATTATTGGTGACCTGGAAATGACAGATATAATGCTTACGTAGATACGCCACGATATAGATTTAATACGGCTTGGACGTATGAGCCGCCGCGAGGATGGATCAGATCACGAGTAGAGGATAGATACATACCGCTTGGACCAAAACGACAACCTGCCGCATATCAAGGAATCACGGACAGAGCACCCTATGGCCGAAAGGATGTTAGACAAAGAAGAGAGTATGCCGAAGACGAGGATCAGATAATGATGATGATGATTTTTGGTGTTTTACGTCCCGTCGACACACAATGGGTCATTGGGGACGATGAAACAATGTTTATTGTGATTAATGAAGGTGAAC
>KZ871052.1:17120-28042 GCA_003456935.1 Machilis hrabei | reverse complement strand
TTCAGTTTTACTTCGGACTGGAATCATTCCCGATACGTTAGTTTCACTCCGACATGAAACCGAACTAAAACTTGCATATCATTTCTACTCCGACCAAATCATCAANGTGATTGTTTCAGTTCAGTTCTACTCCGGGCTGGAATCATTTCGGATTCAGTTTTTTTGTTTTAGTTCAGTTTCAGTCGCGGTCCCTGTTTTGAACAGGAGAAACAAGTCGACGAACGTTTGAGCATCCAATAATAACAACGGGACTGGTCTTATCTCTAGGATATTCATCCGTAATCCTTTCTTCGTCATCATCTTCAAGAAATGCATCGTACCTGTTGCTTACAGGAATAGAACTAGTATATAAACTTCGTCTAGTACAATCTTGCTTTTCTACCCTTTCGACTTCTGTCTCTGGTTTCCCTCTCATATGTTGCAATATACAAACAGTCGGCTCAAGTGTGAGACGTCGACTCCTCAGTTCCTCGTTTTCACGCCTAAGTTCATCGATTACTGAAGCCAAATCCTTAACTGTTTGTTAGCTTACAGTTCTTACCCGACATCTTTATGAAATAACGTATAATATCAATAATCAATAAATGTAGCACAAACGCTAAGGGAATAATTTAAGTAAACTTATGTTTCAGAAAGCGCAGTTTCCAGTCACCAAATACATATAAATATACTGTATATACAAGGGTAACTATTTACAACACTACGCTAAAAAAGATACATCAAGGTTTAATAACCCTCTGTTTCTACGTAATAATTGTACGTTAGAGGACTCGAATCCACTTGTCAACTACTATTATACGTTTCACGATCAAAAGCGCTCGTCGAGGAGAATATATGAAAACGTTTTTATCCTTCAAATCCCTTGATTTGTTTTCGCTGTCTCTCCTGCAGATGTAAGATGTTGTTTTCAGTACGTCACTTATTGCATTTGTAACTATGTTTTGAGACGGATACCCTTCTCAAATATCAGTATTCTAAGTTCTTAACTCTTCTTCTCTTGCAGTGGTGTTTAGCACAAACATTATAACAGTTTGAACACAATGCTCATTCTGTCGTAGTATCTTAATAAATGTGATTGGTCCACGTTGCACGATGTATAGTTAAATCTACTCGATATGAATATCAAATGGAACAGCAATATTGGATAACCGGAAGATTTTTTTTCGAAGTCACAAGGTGTAAGACGTACAAACCCACCAATTCAAGCTTTAAAATAGTTCTACAGGTCCTGGGTTCGATTCACAGTACGGGTAATATTACCTATCAATAATTTCATAGTACAGTTTGTTAACAAATAAGTTATTAACAAAGCAAACCTTAAATGTGTTTGACATCGAGGAGATAATGTATTCTGTTTGAAAGGAGGGACAAAATATAGTAATGAGTGTTCATTAGGGACACGTCCTCTTTGTATGAAGAATAACTATGCTGTTGTCAGATAACGGTTCAGTGAACACACGTAAAAGAGTGATGTCAAAACAGTTGTGCTTTGTATTTGCTTTGAATTGCGATGGTGATGAAAGGTAATTGGAATTTAGCACGTCGGAACTCTGTAAATCAACTTTTCGTTCGTTGTATGTCCTTCACACACTCGCGTCATTGATTAATCGATTGTCGTAACTTAATAATTAACAAACTGAGTTATTGGATAAATACATTTAAGTTTCGTAATTACTGCGAAAAGGTTTATATTATTCAGTACAATTGTTTCCATAATTGAACTGCAAAAAAAATGTACAAAAGGCTACCTTTTCTGAGCATATTCTGTAAACACTGCTGCCTGACTCTCATTTTTTCGATAGGTAATCCTAGATGAAGTTAAAATTTTCAGATATAAGTATTATGTTATTCTTTGCTGTTATTATAATTTGCCTATAAAACATTATTTTCGCAAATAATAATCGTATGCAATGTCATAAAATCAAAATGGTGGCCATCAGATGTCAAGTGACTCGCTCCTGGATGGTTTCACAGATACTGATGAAATGTATTATGAGAGAGGCCCCTTCCTTCTTGCTTAACGGTGTAAGCCTGCTCGATGTTCTCACGCACACCACCATATGGGTCTACAGCGAAGCCACTTACTCACAGAAAGAGTGCAAGTTCAAATTTTGCCATGACTATTTTACTGGAATACTGAAAATACTAGCTTTAGATTTCGTAATATAAAGCTACAATAGTCTTACATGGTTTTCCTGTACGTATTGGAAATCTGTAGATTTTGTTGACAATGCTAGGCCAGGTAAAAGAAATATCCACATTTCAAAATCAAGCAGTAGAAAATATTTTGAACATTCTTTAACCTCCCAACCAGTTTTGCTTTACCTGACCACCTGCACCGCCATCTACCAGGCCCAACCACTTTATATCAATCCTATTTGACACCTATCAATACCACCCGCTTCTTCCGACCACACTCTTTCAATCCTGTGTGGCATATCATAGTCCTACGAACTCCTCCAGACCACTCTCCCGACCATATCTTCTAAATCCTGTCTGACATATCGTAGTCCTACTAACTCCTCCAGACTACTTGCACCACTCCTCTTGACCACACCCTCTCAATCCTGTCTGATATCTCATAGTCCTATTCACTCCTCCAAACCACTCGCGCCACTCCAGATCATCTCTAACCCAAACCATCACATTTATCATGCTATTCCTTACCACTCGATTATGTCTACTCTCTTCATTCAATCCTCCTGCTTAGAGTCCCATTGGTCATTTCACTTTACCTCTCGAATGAATTAGACATCTGTTTCCAACATTGTATCCACAAAGGCGAATGATTACTTTTTCCTCACAAAAAGATTATTATGCCTGTATCTCATGGTTCATAACAGCGAAATTAACTGAACAACATTAAAAAAACGCTTTACAAAGACATCAAACATAATTGCATAGTATTAGGCATTACTCTCTTATCTGATCTTTCCTGGCATAACCATGTTTCTGTATAGCCAAAGCTGCTTCCAGACAGTTAGGAGTTGTTTTCCGACCCAAGAAATACTTCACCGAGGAGCAACTGTTAACC
The DNA here is from genome assembly GCA_003456935.1 of Machilis hrabei. NCBI lineage: Eukaryota > Metazoa > Arthropoda > Insecta > Archaeognatha > Machilidae > Machilis > Machilis hrabei. Next base: position 25,008 of record KZ871052.1, on the reverse strand, counting down.
CTTTACAAGGCCCAAGTTCGCCCTGTTTTGGAATATTGTTCACACATCGGGTGGTGCCCCTAAAACCCAGTTAAGTCTTCTCGACTCAATCCAAAGGCGATATTTTCGTTTAATCGATTATCCATCCCTCACCGGTTCTTAATACCATCTGTCACATAGTCGTGCAGTATCTGACCTTTGTCTATTTTACCGTTATTTTCATGGTCACTGCTCTACTGAACTCGTATCTTTAATTCCTCCTGCTCCTACTGTACCTATGTTCGTTCTACTAGGCAAAGTGTCTCGTATCATTCTTACAACGTCAAACTTTTTACCCACAGAACGGCCTGCTACAACCCTACTTTTTCCCTCGAGTTTACAAACTCTGGAACACATTACCATCAACTGTTTTCCCTGATACATACATTCTTCAAACCTTCAAATCAAAGGTTCATAAACACTTTATTCCTAGTTCTATGTATACTTTTGGCATTCATGGTGATTTGCTTATCGTGAGTTGCTTATCAAAAAAAATGTATATCTTCCCCAAAGATGTTTTAATACCATTACGAACATATATTTATATTTCTTCTAACGTAAATATCTTTGCATTTAATTTCAAACACGTTCAGTGGCACCTATTCGTAGCTAACAACATTTATGTACTACTTACTTTTCAGTGTATGAATTTTCTTTTATTGACCAATTGTAGTCTTATCATATCAATTTTAAATAAGTAGGTATTTTGGCGTATTTTTTTTAATATATCACAGAAAGACTTCCATTATAGAGAACGCTTTAGCTCTACAGTGGTTGCTAAAAAAATTATTACGGAGGACGCGTGTGCGCGTCAAGAGAACACAGTGAAGTGCCATTTGACACTCGTGTATTTCAAAGGGCAGTATGGTTTTCTCATTCCAACTCTGAGTTAATAAGTGAGTTAGCCAAAAGCGTATAGAATGTTACACAATTTTGGTGTGGGTTTTAAGGAACTCGGTACTTTATAGTTTTAACTGATAATTTGTTTAGTCAACTTATAACATGTCGCACGTCAAATCCCTGGCAAATTTTCACCATAATGCACAGGCAGAGATTTATTGATTATCAACTTTTGTTTCCTAAACAATGGATCAATTTCAAATTAAATATGTTGTTCACGTGACAGACAGGTATTTTCCAGAAAAAAAATTTAAAAAACTGGAAAACTGGGTACGTAAAGCGATTATTTATTATTTTGCCAAAATATTACATGCAAATTTAAAATTCATATCCTTTGTGTCTGGACATAATCCCTAGACGAATGAATGGTCTTCAGAGGGTCTACATAAAATATTTACAAACAGTATACTTTATTCCATTCTGTTGTACCTTTGCAACAATGTTTTCAGATTATTTTTTGTTAGTATTTAGCATTATTTATGTCGTTGTAATTAAACTTATAAAGGAAACTGGTGTCAGTATTCTGTATGTATTACTTTTCTAAGAATTCCATTTATTAACACCAAAAGGCTTAAGTACTGTACGTTCTAAACCGATTCAATAAAGAGTAAAATAATGTAATCTTTTTTCACCAAACCTTACGTAACGGGACCAAAGGTCTTGCACATATTGGTGCAATTACATATAGTATAAAAAATTCAACTCCCTCGTCAGAAACGGAGTTTAATATGCAGCTTATAAATATAAAATGTTACAAGGGGTCCAATAGTTATTAGTTAGAAATAACTAAATGAGTTAAAATGAACGGTGTTATGTGTTTGAAAAAAGTTACAGTACATAAAACTTCAACATTCACTACATTTTTCAAAAAATAAAACCCACACGTAGGCTAATGATATAGTACTCACCTCCTCATTGGAAAGTCTCGGATTCAAACCCCGGGACCGACACCTAGCCCTTTTTATGAAGGGTTATTATACGAGTCTGCCCGTCTTTGGGAACCCAGTTAACTTGATGGTTGTAATTAAGTTGTTAAAAACTTGATAAGGAATTGGAATCTAAAACTCAACTAGACGTGTACCGGATATACGGTTTTCGAAAATGAGATACCTGCGTTTGAAATCCAAACGTGCTACATGAACTACCTGAGTTTGAAACTCGTTTTTTAAAAAATACACTGTTACACGGATGTCCGTGTACTCGGTTAAAAGCAAGCAGTAAATGAGGTCTTTATCTAAAATGAAAGCACCGAAGGTAAAAAAAAAGATATTTCAACTTTTTTTATTTTTTATTTTACTTATTTTTTCTAATTTAATTGACTCTCAACGCCGGGTACATTATTTTGGTATATGCTGTGCGATAGACGAGGATAATGGTATGTGGTGTTCAACGTCGTGCCAACACTATATAGGTCATTTCAGGATCATGAAGAATGTTTTACTATGATCAAACGAGCTGAATGGGTACACAAACATCCATGCTTAGATGAGAACGACATTAAATAATGATATCACATTGTACGTAATAAACTTGAAACTAGCGATATACTGAGTACATAATAGCTGTCAAGTTACCTGGAATAGTACTGTACTTACAAGTACCGAAAACTGATTAAATCAATCCATTAACGTATTATTCAAGTTAAGAAGTAAATGCAAATAAAGTACAACAACGAATTCATTTCATTAGTGTCGCAGTAACTCCCAATGTACACGAGTTTCTGTCAACGTAACGTGTTGTAGCGTCAACTTTAGGCCAATAAATATCTCACCTAAAGCACTTTCTAGAACCAGAGAGCTAAAGTACCGAATGGAACATAAAACAATGCAAAAGTAGGACAAGGGCAGTATTACCGAAAATCGCTGTTGGAGACGTGTTGACATATAGCCTCATTAATCTCAATTTAGATATTCTCCAACAAATTTGTTATTTAAAAATGCATACGCGAGTAGCTATAATTTTCTAAACAAAACTGAGATATGCATAGAGAGGTAAAATTAATTTATGTAAAGAGAGCTAAGTAAAAGAGTTAAGAAAATACATTTAACTAGAGTGCTTCCTTCGCTTCCTATACTCTTCACACAAATACTTTAATGTATTATACTAAAAGCTTTGGATTAGGCACCACAAGGTCTTGCTCAGCCAGACGGAACTTGACGTATATAGTAGATACAAATAGATGACGATGCGTGTTGTTTTACGTCGGACCAACAACAAATGGGTAATTTAACGATGATGAACAGTGCTTATGTTGATTAATGAAGATACAGTACCAGCATCGATTTTGTCATATCCAAACCAAGCGCAACGCGAAAATTCCTTTCGCTTAAAACGCAAATTGTCGTTCACTTACCAAGCTACGAAAAATTTAATTCGCTAATACGTCTTTCAGGCTTCGCTTAAAACGCAAATTGTCGTTCACTTACCAAGCTACGAAAAATTACATTCGCTAATACAGTACCAGCATCGATTCTGTCATATCCAAACGAAGCGTAGCGCGAAATTTCGTTTCGCTTAAAACGCAAATTTTCGTTCACTTACCAAGCTACNATTCGCTATTACGTCTTTCAGGCGAAGCCTGAAAGACGTAGCGAATTTAATTTTGTTTTTTGTTTTTTGTACATACAGGTTAGGCCTGAAGAAGAATTACTGGACAAATGGTTAGCTTTTTTATTATAAGTTATCAAAAAACTCTTGCATATAATGCAATTCTTTAAGCGAAATTCAATTTTTAAGAATTTGCTACTCTTTTTAAGATTGCGGAAGCAATTTAAAACAGATTCTCACTTAGACTTTGAGTTTAACATCGTCAAAGCGTCTGATTTAATTGGTTCACGAGAAATCGGAAACAGGTCCACTTTTGCCGTTATTAATTATGCAATTAGGATCACCAACATCAGAGATTTTCCCAAAATATTCACTACATCTAAATTCTAAGTTTCGTAATAATAAAATCATCTGTTCTTTCGTTCGTTCGTTATCCTGCCTACAGACTGACAGACGGAATTTTCCTCATCTCTCCTAGTAAATGGTCCACCAAGGACCTCCTTTACTACTTTTGGTTGTTAGAGGATACCCTGAATTTTGACCGAAGACCTTACTTTATGCAAAATGGTAGATGCGTTTTGTAACATTTTGTTTCTGACAGAAATATATTTTATTTATTTTTTTTACGTCCAAATGAGGAGAAGTACTTTATACTTCAAATCAATTATTCGGAAGATTTTACCCTTTCCTTTATAGTATTTGTGTTGCAGAAGCCATAAAAGTACAGCAAAAATAGCGGTAATGATACTTAATAATAAAATAAACAACTACACGCTATGTTCAGGTTTATCAGAGACTTGAATTTTTGCACTGGAATTTCCTTGTATTAATCCGCAATGAGGGGAGGTAACTGAAATACTTTTATGTTAATACAAATCGAGTAATACCCGAATTTAAAGCTCTAATAATTCCAAATTCTCTTTGATGTTAATGATTTTCCAATCAGGTTGTATGTTTAAAGTTGTATGTGAAATATTATTTTATGTTTGACTCCACAATCACGTAATGAATACTTAAAGTGTCTACGTGATTTTATGTAATTATTGTTTAAACTTATTTGCATCTGTCGTCACTCGAAAGCAGTTTCAAGAGTATTTTAGCAGGGAAGTGTAAATATTCGTTATGTACCTAGGTAATGATGGCCTCAGGCAGAAAAAAACACATCTAAATACGTTTTGGCTATAATTATTGCATTAAAAATATTAGCAGGAAAAGATGTTTCAAATTATGAGACCTTTAAAATTAAGAATAATTCGAGTCGTGCTTCCATTAAAATAACTGACTTATGCCCCATACCCACTAAAAACTAAGCCTCTTCTAGTAGTGAGTGGTGAATATGGTGCTAGTTTTCATATTTAGTACCATTATTGATATTTGTGCCGTAAGTGTCGGCTTATACTATAGGCACTGCTGTCACGAAAAACAAACAATATTTTCTGAAGTGGGATGTTATTTTTTTAAAATTAGAAAAACAAATAAATTGATTACCGTAAGAAGAAAATATTATAATAAAATGCATTTTTCATTATTTTATGTGTATATATATATATATACATATACATATATATATATATATATATATATATATATATATTCAGTGTCATTTTATCTCCCATGAAAGGTCGAGGAGGATCCCCGTTTACATTTGTGTGTTTTTCCTATTTTCAGGGATAAAAATAGTGGTCAATTTTTACATTAAAGCCCCCTTAAAAAGGTCAAGGATGCTCCCCATTTACATTTGTGTGTATTTTTCCTACTTTTAAGGATTAAAGTTGTGGTCAATATATAAATTAAAGCCCCATGAAAAAGTCAAGGAGGTTCCCTTTTTAAATATGTCTGTATTTTTCCTATTTTCAGGAAATAAAATAGTAGTCTTTTTAAAATGAATTTCCTGTAGAATTGCATTTTTGTGGCCAATTTTTTTAAACTGACTGCATTTAAAGATATTCCCATTCTCTAGGGAGTCATTAATAGAGATGAAATAAGTTCAAAATTCTTTGAAAGATTTTCAGTCTATTCCAAAATAATCGCAGCGATTACTGGCAAACTTTGTTGCTTCCGGAAAATCTGCTAAACGCATCTTCATTTCCTTTTCTAAGAGCTCGGAATAAAAAAAGAGAGTAAAAAACGATCGATGACTTCCAGCTTTTCTCTCGTGGAATATTTGTAGATTGGAAATATCCCGGCATTTCTAAGAAGGTGAAATATTATTATGTTACTAACCTAACCTTAAACACTGCTATGATCACGTACTTTTCTTTTTATATTTAACTCTACAGTTATGCGAGATCCAGGAGTTTATTATTGTTACTAACGTTTGATAAATATTTTAAAAAATGTTATAACAAATATGTAACTCAGAACTACATTGAGCAACAAATTATAATTTGAATAACGTACTATGAATTTGAATTTCAGTAAGTGTACTCACTAATATCGCTATGCTGATTATGATCGGTGAAGAAATTATTTTCAATTACGTTCCACAATCTGAAGAAAACTAAATCAACTCTAGAAGATGTGATGATTGGTGTTTAAGGGCCCATCTCTGTAGAAAAATAGTGTCCTTAACATTAGCCATAATCGGCAACTATATTAACTAGTGGTGGGTCGAAGGTTCGGCTTATATATATATATATATATTCAGTGTCATTTTATCTCCCATGAAAGGTCGAGGAGGATCCCCGTTTACATTTGTGTGTTTTTCCTATTTTCAGGGATAAAAATAGTGGTCAATTTTTACATTAAAGCCCCCTTAAAAAGGTCAAGGATGCTCCCCATTTACATTTGTGTGTATTTTTCCTACTTTTAAGGATTAAAGTTGTGGTCAATATATAAATTAAAGCCCCATGAAAAAGTCAAGGAGGTTCCCTTTTTAAATATGTCTGTATTTTTCCTATTTTCAGGAAATAAAATAGTAGTCTTTTTAAAATGAATTTCCTGTAGAATTGCATTTTTGTGGCCAATTTTTTTAAACTAACTGCATTTAAAGATATTCCCATTCTCTAGGAAGTCATTAATAGAGATGAAATAAGTTCAAAATTCTTTGAAAGATTTTCAGTCTATTCCAAAATAATCGCAGCGATTACTGGCAAACTTTGTTGCTTCCGGAAAATCTGCTAAACGCATCTTCATTTCCTTTTCTAAGAGCTCGGAATAAAAAAAGAGAGTAAAAAACGATCGATGACTTCCAGCTTTTCTCTCGTGGAATATTTGTAGATTGGAAATATCCCGGCATTTCTAAGAAGGTGAAATATTATTATGTTACTAACCTTAAACACTGCTATGATCACGTACTTTTCTTTTTATATTTAACTCTACAGTTATGCGAGATCCAGGAGTTTATTATTGTTTCTAACGTTTGACAACTATTTTAAAAAATGTTATAACAAATGTTTAACTCATAATTACACTGAGCAACAAATTACAATTTGAATAACGTACTATGAATTTGAATTTCAGTAAGTGTACTCACTAATATCGCTATGCTGATTATGATCAGTGAAGATATTATTTTCAATTACGTTCCACAATCTGAAGATAGCTAAATCAACTTTAGAAGAAGTGATGATTGGTGTTTAAGGGCCCATCTCTGTAGAAAAATAGTGTCCTTAACATTAGCCATAATCGGCAACTATATTAACTAGTGGTGGGTCGAAGGTTCGGCTGTCGAACCGAACCAAACCGAACCCTAAGGTTTCGGTTCGGGTTCGAAATTGAACTTTTTGGTTCATATAGGGTTCGCAAACTTTTGCGAACCCGGGTTCGAATTTTAAAATTTTACAAAGAATGTTTTGTTAGTGGTGGGTCTAAGGTTCGTCTGTCGAACCGAACCGAACCCTAAGGGTTTGGTTCGGGTTCGAAAGTAGAACTTTTTGGTAAGTTCGGTTCGGATGTAAAAACCAGGGTTCGACCCACCCCTAATATTAACGTTTTTCCCCATTGTATATCTTTTTAGTAATGCTTTACTGCAGTGTTAACAGCTTATTTATTTTAGTAGGCTATACACATTAAACACGACCAATGCATTAAAAACACTATATCTGTTAGCCATTTGCATGTTTTTTATAGGATGTAAATTAATGTAAAGAAGACCTATTTTCCAGCACACTCCAGAGGCATTTTAGCTCTACGTTAATTATTGTTGAATCCAATAATAATTTCATCATCTATAAAAATCATCAGTAGGAAAAAAATAGTATATTGTAAAATCACAAATTGATGTATGTAATTTAAATGTGAACAAAATAAGTGAGAATGGATAGTTAATAGGGGAGAATACAGCAATCTAAATGGATATTTGGGTTACCGAAAGTTAGCTTGACTCCTGCTTACAGTACCAGCATCGATTCTGTCATATCCAAACGAAGCGTAGCGCGAAATTTCGTTTCGCTTAAAACGCAAATTTTCGTTCACTTACCAA
>KZ871052.1:2018-12444 GCA_003456935.1 Machilis hrabei | reverse complement strand
GTGTTCCGGGAGGCACGTTAAAGGCGGGTCCCATCGATAAGTGTTCGATGTAAAAGATCCCACCTCCGGCTATGTGTCGGCTGAGCGGCAAACTTCGAAATTCAATGATCATGAAGCGTCATTACGACGCGGATGGGGTCTCCATTAGACCGGAGATGTCATAACAGTGGGACCATAATCCAATAGCAAGCAAGAGTGTGTTATAACTAGGCTATATGGTCCACGGAGAGCGACTTATTCAATGAATGCAAAATGGCTGTTTATTTTCCCACCATTTTAGTAATACCCTATAAGCTATAACTGCTTTTTTACACAAAATGTTTTTTTGTTATACGTTACTCTAAGAGAATACGTGTGACTTCTTTTTATTGCTGTCTAGTCGGAACAAACGTAATAGCTAGTGGGTCGCAGATGTAAAAGGTATAAGACAAGACACCTTTCTAAGAGAAGCGTGAGAAACGTAAAAAATAAATTCTAGAAGTTTTTTTATTATTATTGCGAACCAACAGCTAAACGAAGATGTATTGATGCCAGCTAATTTTACAAGAAAAAAATCGCGAAAATACATTTAGGGAGATTAGTTTTGTGTTTTTCCGGACGGTTCAAAAATTCAGTTGCGCAAATTTAGATGTGCGACATTTAGTGTAGTTGCATCCCCTGTTAAAGCCCTTCTAGGTTGCTTTGTGTGAAATAGATAAATATAGAATTAGATGTACAACACAGCTCAAACAGTTTGTTCATTAGAAATAACTTTACTGAAACACGTGAATATGAAATATCCCCCACACCTCTTCCAACAAGTATTAAGCAAGGTGTATGAAGAAAATGTATGAAATATAATTGTATTCGATGGAAAAGAAACGTTTATGAACAAAACAGGTGTCGCATCAATGTTCTTGAAAATTGTGGAACACAGGGAATGAAGACACTTTGTACAAGACAGCGTTCATTTCTCAAACAACCTTCCAGGGTGTCTGAAACTGTTCAGTGGTTTGTCTGTCGTAGCGTACCCTTGTTGGATGTAGCATTCAACGGTGCTCATTTCAGGGGGAAATCGTTACACAAACGCAATATCTCACCATCATGTACCTCATGTAACCAGAAACCTCACACTTTCCCCAAATTTCCTGTTCCTACTTCACCTGTTTTTTCGGCATATAAACTTTTACAGAATGGCATCCCTGTAATGGTAAAATCATTTCATTAACTGTTTGATGAATTTTAATTAAGCTAATATTCCTAAATCAAGCATTTAAATGGTCCAACTGTCGTCTCCATCATTGCGTACTCTCTTCTGAAAGGTATCATTACTGAGATGTAGGTATTTTAATGATTCTTCCGTGTCATCACGTCAGCTACTGTATTGTGGTGTATAGTAAAAATACCCTACAAACGTCCGTGGTACATATGCACTGGTCTAGTTTACATTTCTAATCCTAAAAACTAAATAATGTCTGTTTGCAAACAACCTTAAGCTGTATTTTTTCCAACTGCAATATTCCGTGTTATGTTTAGAATGGTGCGGAACACAAGTGAACTCGAATTAAATATCGCGAGTATATCCAAAACAGCATGAATTTCAATGTTTATGTTCATGAGAATTTTTTTAATTTAAAATGGATAAACACAGAATAGGGATCATATGCGGATGGCAAATCATTAAAACTCAAAAGTATTTTTGATGAATGTCAATAAACGACAAATGTTTTGCTTGGTTGGCCGAATCCTTTAAGCTACGGACACTGAAACGAATTTTGCAATTGACTGTAAGTGATTTACTTTTCATACCATTTTTTTTGTTCATTAAATATTAGTATTCAAGCCAGTAATTCAATGGTTATAGTTTAAAACTGTTTTTATTGCATTTTTTAAATTTTCGTGTCCTTTTTGATGACATTGGTCACTCCTTCCAAGTCAAAACAATATTTCAAATTATCCAAAAAATAACTTGAGCCTAGATATCAAACTTCTGTACTCGGGAGATTTTAATGACACTTTGTTGAAACGTTATGTCCGTTACCGAGCTGTATTTCTCGTCCCACATAATAAAGTTTTGATAAATTATAAAAAATACAGTTTGACTTAGAAGTTTAAAATGTGTAAGCGGATATTACCAGTGATCCTTAATTAAAAAAATAGATAAATATTGTGTAATACTGTAATTATTTTTAAGATCAAAACAGTGATTGACAAATTGCTAGAAAATGAGTTAAGGAAACAAATGTTTGTAGTTACGCCTGTTCTCTGTGCTATACCAAAGGTGTTGAGTTCGGTCATTTACTTCATAACAAATAAATATTTAACTTACGAAGTTTTCAGATAAATCCTTTTGTATTATATTGCATGTTAAGTACATTTCCTTACGATCAGCTAGACAGTGGTAACATACAAATTACTAAAACATTTACAAACTGTACAAAGAAACACATCAGAAGAGGAAATGAAATATAGATCGATATTTGTTTGAAAAGTTCACAAATAAATAGTCGTAACAGCTCTGTTTGTTGTGAAGAATGTGATATTTATTATACAGAATGAAGGTAAACTTCGTGAACAAAATCGTAGCGGGGTCGGAGACACGAAGCTAGTTGAAAATGTCTAATGAGCATATGGCCTAGAAGGTAATGGGGTTGGGCCGGCCAAGCGCTGTTGCCACGCGTCGCTATTTGACCCTTGCTCCGGAGCGCTGTTTCTTGGCCGGAGCAAGGGATAAACAACGACGCGTGGCAACAGCGCTTGGCTGGCCCAACCCCATTACGTAACCACTATCGTGCTCTCGACTCTGATTAGCTATCAAAAAAAGGGTTAATTACTCTAAAACGGTGCCTTCTAGGCCATATGTTCATTAGACATTTTCAACTAGCTTCGTGTCTCCGATCCCGCCATGATTTTTTTCACGAAGGTTACCTTTACCCTGTATATTATAACATAGTGTAATTTATTACCGGTAACTATCGCCTTCAGGGCCTTTGACTCACCCATCAGTCATTCGAGAAAGGCACACACTGGTTTATAGAGTTGTTTGTTCGTATTAAAAATATTTAGAGTGATTAAGAGAGTGTACGAGTTGCAGTTGTTTTTAGATTCTTACATACTTTTTTCCCAACGTTTTTGACAATATGTCGATCCACGATAAAGTAATTTTGGGGATAACACATCACCAATGAAATCTGTTTTTCTTTCAAATGTTAATGACAAAACGTATACCCCGCCATCAATTTGCAAGAATATGGTATCGGGAAAGTAAGTTCTTTGCACTGTATCGCCAAACTTACTGTTGTATCGCTGACAGAAGAACGTAACACGAAAAACGACAACGATAGCGCCTCCATAAGTGTTAGCGAACTTTGTGATGAGACAGGTATGGCTACATTGCTGTCTTCCTATCCAATGCAGGTGATTGCAGCACCAAAAACAATATTGCCGTATGACATAACTCACTCAAACACCAAGATATCTTAAGGGGCGTTAACAAATATCACCCGGTGTTGTGCCAGCTACCAAGAAATGCTTGAACAGTGGGTTGGTTAAAAGTTTAATCAAATCGAGCATAGTTTTAGTATGACTAAAATACGTTTATTTCCATGCAAAAGATCCTACTCTCAGTTAATTTGTTACCCGGTATAGAAAGCCTTTTGCGTCTTCAATTGTCACGTTTTTAATATTTTTAAAATGTATTTTCATTCAAATTTATCTAGTTTTTTATTTCTAAATTTTAATCAATGTTATCTATTGCTATTGGATTATGGTNCCACTGTTATGACATCTCAGGTCTAATGGAGACCCCATCCGCGTCGTAATGACGCTTCAGGATAACTGAATTTTGAATTCTGCCACTCAGCCGACACATAGCAGGAGGTGGGATCTTTTACGTAGAACACTTATCGATGGGACCCGCCTTAAACGTGTCTCCCGGAATACGCCTACGATCATACCTTAGTGTGGAGTGCTTCACAGGCAGACTCGTAGGATAACCCTTTTTTACCCAGGGCTAGGAGCCTGTCCCGGAATTTGAACACGGGACCTCCCGATAAGGAGGCGAGCACTCTAACCACTAGGCCAACCTGTCGGTCCCAATGTTATCAAAAATAAAATTAAAAACGAAGTAATACATCTTTGTGCAGTGAATATTCCTTCCTGGCATTTTTTTAATCAGCATAGCAAATTTAGGAAAATGTGCTAGTTGAAATACAAACCTTTTTTTAAAATTAACTGTGTTTCCTGTTATTATAACTGTTCATTAACTAATTTCTATATCTTCATACTTGCAGGCTGGAAGTAAAAGATCACACACAAGTGTCAGAACTATGTTTCCAAGTGTAATGAAGATGGTCCCATGTATTGTGCCTCTAACTTGTGTATACTGTGCGGAGAAAGAGTTCAAAGAAAGCTTACCAAAGTATAAATTGTACGATAAATTCATAAGTATTTCAATGGACGAAGGAATGGCCGATGAAGAACACGAATTTTATCTGATTTGGAAAAGATGTGTACACAGTTTGTTCTCATCCACTGAAGTCTCTGAGGAAGAACAAGTAAACTATGCAAAACATAATAATTTGTCCAAATCTTTAACAGCTTCATCATCTAATCCACATTCTTCAAATCATTGTCCATGCTCGTGTAGTGCTGATTCTGCAGACGCTGATACAAATGCATCCGATGAGTGTAACTGTCCCTTCCAAAACTGTAATTCTCATCGACAGACAGATGCTCTAGGATCGTCAAATGCTACTCCTAATAAATCTGCCGACTTAAGTTCTTTAGGTGAAAATGCAACTGACACTCCTTACGCTACTTCTAAGAACTCAGCTAATCTACGTACTTCAGATGACACATCCCCTGAAGAATGTTGTTCAGAACCTCCTGACGATGAAACCACAAATTCATCATCAATTGCTAATCCACCGCCATTATCGGCAGCAACTCAAGCCGCTGTTTTACAAACAGGCACTTCACCAATGTCTGGAACAGGAAGTCCCTCCTCACCAACATCTCCTCCTAGTACTATGGGAACTACTGCAACACCCTCTAGTGCATCAACGGGTGCGACATCGGGACAGACTGCTTCCTCATCGTCAACTGCTACTTCAGCTTCTGCTCAAACAACAGTAAGCTCTCAGTCTGGACAGTTAACATCTACATCAGCCATTCATTCTACTACAGGAGGCAGCACTTCTTCTTCTGCACCAACAAGTACAGCTCAAACAATAACTGGCACATCATCTGGACAGTTAGCATCAGGATCACCAAATCCTCCTACTACAGGGACAATAACTCATTCTCAGACACCTATCATGGGAAGTAGTTCCAGTCAAATAACAGCTGGCACAGCTTCTGGTCAATTAGCTTCAGCATCACCAAATCCTCCTACTGTAGGTACAAGTACTCCTTCCCTATCTCCAGCTTCCTCTTCAGGGACTAGTTCAGCTCAAACAACACTTGGTACAGTGTCTGGACAATTAACTTCAGCATCACCAACGCCTACTACTATTGGAACAGGCACTTCTCCATCTCCAGTTTCTCCTGCTTCAGGAAGTATCTCAGCTCCAACAACAGTTGGTACAGAATCTGCTCAATTGGCGTCAGGGTCACCAACAGCCACTACTACAGGAACAGGCGCTCCTCCATCTCCAGTTTCACCTGCTTCAGGAAGTATCTCAGCTCAAACAACAGCTGGTACAGCATCTGCTCAGTTATCTTCTGCTTCGCCATCACCAACTAGTGTAGGAACTTCTCCATCTTCAGTTTCTCCTGCTTCAGGAAGTACGTCAGCTCACACAACAGCCGGTACAGCATCATCATCACCCACACCAACTACTGTAGGAACAGGCACTTCTCCATCTCCAGCTTCTCCTGCTTCTGGAAGTATGTCAGCTCACACAACAACTGGTACAGCATCGGCTCAAGTATCTTCAACATCACCAACATCCACTGGTGTAGGGACAGGTACTCCATCTTCAGCATCTTCTTCCACAGGTAGTAGTTCAACTCACGCTACAGTCAGCACAATATCTGGTCAGCCAGCTTCTGCTTCTCCAAATCCTCCTACTGCTGGAACAGGCACTTCATCACTGTCATCACCCTCTCCTACTTCTGGAACAGCATCGGCTCAAGTATCTTCAGCATCACCAACATCCACTGGTGTAGGGACAAGTACTCATTCTCCCTCTCCAGCATCTTCTTCCACAGGTAGTAGTTCAACTCACGCTACAGTCAGCACAACATCTGGTCAGTCAGCTTCTGCTTCTCCAAATCCTCATACTGCTGGAACAGGCACTTCATCAGTGTCATCGCCATCTCCTACTTCTGGAACAGTATCGGCTCAAATATCTTCAGCATCTCCAACATCCACTGGTGTAGGGACAGGTACTCATTCTCCCTCTCCAGCATCTTCTTCCACTCAAGCTACAGTCAGCACAATATCTAGTCAGTCGGCTTCTGCTTCTCCAAATCCTCCTACTGCTGGATCAGGCACTTCATCAGTGTCATCACTCTCTCCTGCTTCTGGAACATCGCCATCTGGGTCTTCAGCGTCCTCTTCTCTGGGTTCTACTCCTTCGGCTTCTACCAGCGGAAGTGGTACTTCTCAGACTGCAATCGAGTATGGCACTGAAATCCCAGATAATACATCAAGATGGGAACCATGGAAGAAAGGCGTTGCAAATTATGTCAGAAAATTTATTAAAGGTAGGTGTACGATACTTTAGCTTTTATGGTCAGGAAAGAAACAATTGAAACGTATAATAATTGGATATTACATACACTGCTTATCCACAGTCTTGTCTCAAGTTGGAAGGTTATTCATTGGCAGATGTGACTATTTGATCAGCACGTAACAAATCGATATAGTACTAGTAGTTTAAGTGTAACACGTTAGCTACAAGACGCTGAAACACACTACAACGACGCATCTTGTAGAAGTGCGTAAACGTTGTTAAACACTTAATGCCAGTATGTTTTATTTTCTGTAAGAAGAGTGTTAGTTGTTTTCAAAGTTGCCAATTCGCAGCTCCTGCTCCATGCATAAAGGACAACAGATGCCTTAAACTGTTATTGAACCCAATGATCTTGTCTTCTAGTTTGAAGATGACACATTAAGTAAATTAATCTCTATATCAAAGGTTAGTTGCTTTAAAATCATATGTCATAATTTTCGTATTGCAATATAATTTGAATCAAGTCACCATTTCTCATATTTGATACTATTCATAAAAGTCTTAGCTTGCTAAAAAAAATTCTTGCAACTGCATCATATCTGTGTCATAAACTAATTTCTCTCAAATTAAGATATTCCTCTTAAACTGACTGCTGACGAATGCAATTCTAGACAATATCTGTTCAATCGCTAGCATTTAGAAAATGTGGTTGAATTAACACATAAAGTCCTTAACAAAATGTACTGTTATTTAAAAATGTCACCAAAATATCAGGCAAAGTTCAATCGGCTTGAAACGGCTGCTCATCGGGTTTTGGTTTCAGTTATAAACGAACGAAATTGTTTCACTGGGTGGTTGTCAGTTTTTTCTTCTCTTTTTAATCCTTACCAAAAGTCTACATTAATGCCACCCGTTAGTTGGCTTGTAGACTATGTTTTAATGTACACTCACATGCCATTGAATTAGAGACACCTACCTAGTAACGTGTTTAGCCCCCTCTGGCCTTGATAACGGCAGACACACGACGAAACAAGGACTCCTCAAGATTATGAAATGTTCCACAGGTATGCCGACCCATGCATCCTCCAGAACTTTCCGCAGTTCTCCCAAGATGGGATATGAGCCCGAACACTCTTCTCGATGGTATCCCAAATATGTTCGATATGATTTAAATTTTGATTTCTAGGTGGCCGCGTCATTACTTTAAACTTATTAGAATGCTCCTGGAACTATATAGTAGCCAGCCTGGACCAGTTAGGTGGACAGTTGTATTACTGGTAGACACCATGGACACAAACTGGTATAAATGGTCGGCAATGAGTTCCACGTACCGGGATCCATTTAGAGTCATTGGTACACGTACCAAAGGTCGCAAAAGTTCCAAAAACATCAACGGAAGACACCCCATGCTATCACTGAGACACCATCAGCTTATACTGTTCCGAACTGACATGCAGAATCCATGTCTTCATGGGGTTGGCACCATATCATTAGTCTCCCAGCAGCATGATGAAGTTAAAATCGGGATTCATCACTCCAGGCTAGCCGTTGCCAATCTTCGGTTGTCCAATTTCGATTTTCTTTAGCCCAGGTGGCTCCCGAAGCCGAGACCACGAATTGAACGTTGCACAGTGCGTGCACTGATTGCCCGGTTGGCACATACGTTCAACTGGGAAGGGATTTGAGGTACTGTACAGCCCCTGTCAGCCCATATGATTTGGGTCAGACGGTGAAGATCACGATCATTTAAGGCGGGTTGCCGTTTCCAATTTTTCCAGGAGCTGGTTCTTTTCCCGGAATGTTTATATTCTCAGAAGACTCTTGAAACTTACCCACGAGAAACTCCAAGTTCGTTAACAAACTCGGAATTCGAGTCACCTATCCGTTGGGCACCTACGATCTTCCCTATGTCAAATGCATCTAAATCACACATCTTACGCTTTGTAAGACGAATGCTGCAGGAAGCCAACGCGGACAGCTATATATGGCCACAGTTTTGCCCGAGCAGGTGCACAAATGCGGGAATTGTGGTAACGAATTTGTCTCACATATGCTGCCTCTAATTCAATGGTATGTAAGTGTATATGAAATACTTTTCGGATATTTGAAAAACGTTAGTCGTCGGCTATTGGAGTTTTCATTAGTATATCAAGGGACGTTACAAACTACTGAGAGAAAAACTGTCGTTCTTTGTCATCCTAGGTTTATGATGTAGTCTTTGAAGGGGTACCGACGTTAAGGCTGTCCTTGATGTAGCTATGAGTTTATGATCCAACATTTTTGATAACTTAGGTCTAATGGTAACCCCATCCACATCACAATAAAGCTTTAGGGCAACTAAATTTTGCCACTAGCTTGACGCTGGTGGTGAATTTTGGTGAGGTATTTTCATCAAACACTTATCGAAGGGTCCCCACTCTGAACGTCACTCCCGGGAGACGCCTATAGTCATACCTTAATATGGAGTGTTTAACAGGCAGATTCGTATGATAGTGCTTTCTACTCAGTGGATGGTTGTACCAGGACCTCCCGATAAGGAGGCAATCACTCTACCATTAAACCAATCTGTTGGTCACGAGAATCACTGTTAGCCTAATTATAGCTCTAATGAGCAATCACAAGTTGGCTTCAAACCAACCTCCTACTCATCTGGAATTTTACGAGCTGACCAGCAGAAGACGTAATGGGCTGCATATGTCGCTAAACATATATACATACACATATTAATAGCTGCTATCTAATGGAGAGGATTATTGAGAGAATATCATGAGATAATGGTGTCTGCATGTAGCATAAGAATCTTAAGTCTACAACCCACAACACCATTTACGAAACAGTTTCTCAGGCTCACTTTTAACCTCGTCGTATTTCGCGTCCGTCCATCTGTAGGTAAAAATTAAACCCGATGGCACACAGAAGGGAATGGTTGGTAGACTCAGCAGTATCGTTGATATATGAAAAGGAGGAAAATTATCAAACTTCTAATCAAATAGACAGTGGACAGTGGACGATGGACGCCTAATTCTATTGCTTTTCTACTCGACGCCACCGTCTTTATTTTTGTAATGCCCAATATCCCAGTTTTGAACTCACGCTGTCTTCTGTGTGCTGTTCAGTGAAATTCCCGACGCTCCTCATTCTCGCTAATGGTCGTGTACCTATCACTGTTATACATCTCTTTTCCGATAGCAACCTTGTTATTCAAAATAGTAAGGAAATCGCTCGAGTCCTTCTTGGAATTTAACTTTCGTGCTACTTACAAACACCATTTTTTCATGCAACTATTTCAGTAATCTTAACATGGGATGTGGCTTTAAGCATGCTAATCCATCAAATTTAAAAGAAATGGAAAACATCTTTGAAAATAGTTTCGTATTAGGAAGAAAATAACACCGACGTTCAACAAATGATAATAACGCATTGCATTTATTTACCTTTGACATTACATGGGTCACTTCGGACAGTCAACCAATAAAACCCCTACCCTAGATAGGAATATCGAACCCATAACCTCTTGACCCAGAACAGGCACGTCAAACATGCTGTTCTCGGCAGTGGTTGCTGTTGGTGTATATATACTGAAAGACTTTATAAAAGGCATATACAGGGTGTTTAAAAAATGTGTACCAAAAATTGGAGAGCGTGTTCTTTGGACCCAATAATGTTATTATTATTTTTTTCGCCGACCTTTCAGACTAATGGTTTAGCCATAATTAAGCAATTAAATTGTCCAATCACGAGGCGCGTTTCAGAAACACCACGGCCAC
>KZ871051.1:32878-44471 GCA_003456935.1 Machilis hrabei | reverse complement strand
CAAGAGATGAGCCTCTATGTCCTAATAGCATACAAAAAGTTTCATATAATAACTCGAACGGTTTTCGAGATAAAAAAAAATTATTTGACAACCTGTATCTTTGAAACTAAGCTGTTTCAGACATATGGTCATTAGAAGTTTTCGACTTATAATAATGTGAGGAATTGCCCCTCAAAGTCTTAGGATACCCGTATATTCTAAAGAAAATTACTTTTAACATTATTTTTAACTGGTTACTCTTATAATAAGTATCTAACTGTAATAATGTTTAACAACATTATCTGAGTCAACAGTGTGTTGTTAATAAAGAATTGGTAACTATTTTTGTAAAGGCTATGCTATGCAGAAATTAAAGTGTTTGAGAAATTGCAGTCAATTTTAATCTAGATTGGTTGTATGGCTCACTCTGTCCTCAAATATAGAGAGCTCTAAATTGTGAAAATAGCACAGAGATTTAATTTTGTCAAAATTTGGGAACGTGAAGGTGATATGCTGAAAAAATGTGAATGTACAGTTTTTTTTAAATGCCTGTGCTGTTTTTCTTTTTCTTCATGTTCAGTGAATAATAAACTTTGAGAGCCATAAACTTAAAATGTGGATCTTTTTATATGAGGTACTACATCTGTTAGACTTGTCACGTTTTGTATGAATTGGACAAAGTCTGTGTGAAACTGCTACTTTTGTTTATATATTTATGTTTAAATAATGTGTTGTGCACAGTATAATAACTTGAACTTTCTGTGTACTGAATTAGTGTTCTTTTTTAATATATCTGTGAATATGCATTCTGATTTCATTTATAACAGCTAAACTCCTGAGCCGTGCTGGGCGAACTCTACATGAAGTCCAGAGTCATCTAGACCATGAAGGAGCATCAGAGCTAGTTGTAGAGCTTGTCATGAAATCTCCTAACTCCCCTTCTATCTTTGTGGAAGCTGTGTCATTGGGAATAGCTCTTTTAGAAGGTGGAAATCCTATAATTCAGAAGAGCGTGTTCACTAAACTGGTTGGAGGTGACCTTAGTCAAGCATTCTTTAAAGTAAGACATGAAATAAAGCACTTTTGTTCTTAATAATTATTTTTCTTTAACATTGAGTAACTGAAAATGTCATAGTAGTTAAAAAGTGTTCTGGAATTATTCACAGCTATGGTGTGTTTGAGTCAGTGTGTTTCATTGTTTTATATAGTGCACTTTTCAAAATGTGTGTAGTTTGGTGTGACTTAGAAAATTTTATGGTTTCAATCAAGTTTGACTTCAGTCTGTAAAGTTTGATTCGGTTCAAGTTGGACTTGAATTGCTTTAAACTCAGTTCAGCTAGAATTTGACCATACTTTTTTAAGTTAGGTTCAACTTCAAATGGACGAGTTCTGACACTACAGTTTCTTTAAAGTCACATTTTGTTGCAAAAAAGGTGGCAAATGGTNACTGCAGATATGAAATACCAGGCAAAGGTTGAAATTAAAAAAAAACAAATTATTACAGATATATTTAAGTAATTTGAAAAGATGTTAGAAAAAAACGTTATTTCACAAGATTTTCTTTTTAGCATACTTTTATATAAGGCTTAGCCATTTATTTATTCATCAATATTGAAATTCCATCTTCTTGTTCAGCTTTCACTGCTTTCTGCTCTCCCTTTGTGAATCTCCAACTTTCCTACCCTTCACTGTTGAGCACATTCTTCATTCCACAGTTTTTCTTACTCTGATTCTTTTTTGCCCTAGCCATCATTTCACCTNTTTCTCTCTCTTCCTCTCACTTGTCTTGCGTTTTCTTCCTTTCACTTATTTTGCCATTGCTGCCCTGCTTTCACTTTCCTTTTGTATTAGATCGCCATTAAATGACCCATCAGGTGTCGATACGACGTTAAATACCACATAACATCATTTTGTATTAGCTAGAATAAGCAAGTGAAAATATTTCTGTTTTAGGTGTTCTACAACAAAATGCATGATGCTCAACAAGAAATAAAATCAACTGTAACTGTGAACACATCAGATATGGCTGTTAAAGCTCATGAAGAAAAAGAACAAGACAAGGATCAGGAAAGACTTTCAAGGAAGAGAGGAGGTATGTAAAGTGAAACCGTGAAAGGACCAACATAAATTAATATTTTGTGTTTGCTGATTTGTCATTTTCAGTTTATTTAAAACTGCCTCAGCAAATACCTGTAGGGAAATTATATCTGGATACATAAAGACCCTCTGTTTTTGTGAATTGTCTAAGCTGATTTCATATTTTTATAAATACTAGTTATGCACCGATTCAAAAAAAAAATCTGTTACACCAATGCCGATTCTTCTGTTCTATAGGGATGCCGATGCTAATGCTTTTAAGTTATAAAATAAAATGGATTTACACACAGCTACATTTTATTAGTTACAGTCTTTACATAAACTGACAAAATTTTCTGTTCTCTATTGGCTAGTGAATCTACAGTGAAAAATGATATATAATTCAGGTTCTGATGGCACATGATAGTGACCATAATTAAAAGTTTCTCAAAACTAAAAAAGTGTATATTGTCATTTTAATTTTTAATATGTGCAATGGTTACAGAATTTTACTATATTAAACTAATTAATCTAAAATTAGTAATTTACGAGAGGCAGTTTTTTCATAACTAAGACTAGCATCCTGAGCGTTTCTGGCTGTAATCTGTTTTGCTTGGAGTTGCATATAATTCCAGCTGTAGAAAACAGTATCTAAGAAAAACAGTTGACGTATGTAACAGATATTTCTGAGCCAGCGAGTTCAAGGTAGTATGTCAAGGATATGCCCAGTAACTGTATGGTTGCCTGTTGGCATCTTCCAGAGGTTCCTTTAAAAAATCATTCAGTGAATAATCTGGCATATTCTGTTGATTTTCCTTCACTTCATTGGAAGCAATTAAATCAGAATAAATATTTTGTAAATATCCCTGACACTTTTTTCATGGTGGTGAACTGCTTGCAATCTGAAATTAAAATAACTTTTTTTTTTCAATTTGCAGGTCGAGGCACAATTAAAGCATTGGTACATTGTAGAAGAAAAGGGTCTAAAGACCTAGGGCAATAAAGGAAATTTTGCAAAGAAGCAGCATGAGAGGATGTGACAATCCTTAGCCAGTCAAATTGCTTATTGCAACAGACCTTTTGTTTTTCATTATTATACCATGTCACTTCAAAGATTAAAATTCAGATTTTGTAGTGTGCAGTGCTAATGGCATACAATGATAATTACTCTTAGGAAGAACAAAGAAGAAGAGAGATTAAAAAACAAATAAGATGCCATAGTCACAAAATTTTCAAATGGCATTACAATGTGCTTGCTGTCTATATAATATCCCTTGTCAGGGAAATGAAAGAATTTGGAAACATTAATTACATTTTTATAATTATTACATTCATAATAGTCTAAGTTAAAAAGTCTAAAAACAATAGGAAACTTGCATAAGACGTACTGAATCTACTTGTTAAGTTTCAAAATGATTGATTAACGTGTTCTTGAGTTATCATGCCCTCATTGCTGATTCTTGGGAACTGAAAACACGAGTCTTAAACCTTGGGTCTAAAATAGTTACTGCAGAGTAGATGACATTTTCTTCCATATCTGCAAATCTCATTCTTAAGGATTTTTGCAGGTTGTGCTTCATAGCTTGTAGACCATCTGTGTCTTCAATCACTGCCTTCTTTAGACTGTTTATAAGAGGAATTACTTCTGAATATGTAGCACCTGCAGCACTAATGATTAATGTAATTTCATTAAAAGGTTTGAGCACATTTACCAGCTTTTCAACAGTCATCCAGTCTGTGTTTGAAAGTTCAGATGATATGCTCAAGTCTGGTGTGGCAAGAGCAATGGCATGTCTCTGTTCCACCAGGCATTCCAACAATATTGAAGGTGCTATTCCAGCCTATTTGTTCATACTGAATGAGATGATATCCAAGGAGTTTCTGTGATTTTTTTAAATATCTTCTGAGCACCAGACGAGTGTTGAAAATGTCCCACAACTCACGACATGTTGTCAGTAAATTGCTTTTTCGTTTTTAATTCGAACAATCCATATTTCACAACTAATTGTAATGTATGAGCAGTACAGGGTAAGTGGTTGAAGGGTGTGTTGCCTGTACTGCTGCTACAAAAATCCTACCATTATCTGTAACAATTGTGCCAATTTTACTGACCATTTTCCAAGCTTTGAAGGTATCTTTCAGGAATAATGAAATGTTAGCTGCAGTGTGCTTCTGGTTGGAAATTATATATTTCCAGTTTGCCACTCTGCAGCTTTGGATGTCCACAAGTCTGTTGTAACACTAGCTTTTTTTTTAGCTACACTAAACACACCCAATCACATTTTGTACTTTACAGTACATTTCAGGGATAAATTAATCTGAAATTGAATTTCTGTTGGGCAGTTCATACCTTGGTTCAAGACACTGTACAAACCTTTGAAAACCCTCATTATGTACAACACTTACAGGTTGTGCATCAACACATACTGTATCATTTCTACTAAGTACTTTGTTATGTCCTGTGCTCTTGGGTGGTTCTTAGGTATTTTCTTTGTTTTTCAATTACATCCCTCAAAGTGGGTTGCCAGACGTTTGATGAACTATTTGTAGTAGTGCAACTTGACTGTGATAGATGTCCCCATAAAGTTACAGACCAGTGGCGAATTCTCCGGGCTACCTGCAAAGCCAAGTCAAAATCGAAAACTAAAAAAAAAAAGTTTAATCAAATACTGCATAACAATCCCATGTTAAATATAAAAACATGAAAATCCAAGTTCTGGGCCTTAAAGAAGACGAGCTTTGCAACTCGTATGCGATGGCCACACCATGGCTGACATGAGGGCCGCATTTGGCAGTAGCAAGGTGGGATGTACAGCGTGGCCAGGCGAACAATGGCTTACTGGCTTCACAGTTGGGAGAGATAGCTTGCCTTGGCTGGTTGGCTGGCTGCATTCGCAAATTTGCAGCGTGTTATTTATGAGGGTTGTGTTGTGACTTGCAATTGCAAATAGTGATCTACTAATTAAAAATACATCTACATCTTACCCCGCAATCAACTTTAAGTTTTTGGCAGGGGTGCAATGCACCAAATCGTAAACGATTTCATTCCCAAATCGTCCGAGGGAAAAAAGACCACAATTACCTGTCCGATCTACACCTAACTTCCCTAATCTTATTTGCGTGATCGTTTCTACCTAGATACATAGCTGTTTGCAGTTTAATGACAATTGCCCCTCAGTGATTTGTTTGAACCTTTTCATCCTATTTTCGTGGCGATTTGCAGCTAATGAAACCCAATTTAGTTGTTCCAACATTTCAGATATGCTATCTAATCTACCGTAACGACCCAACACAAACCTTGCTGCCCTACACTATACCCCTTCAATGGCGTTTATTAAACCTACTTGGTGAGGGTCCCAACACAACTACAGTATTGTGGTATTGGTAATACTAATGCATTGTAAGGGATTTGCTTAACTTTTAAATAACTTTTCTTTAACGTCCTTTGAATAAATCTCAAATTTCGTAACGCCTTTACTACAATATAGTTAACGTGTAAATTCCAGGACAGATCCTCGCACAGTAATGCTCCTAAATATTTGTTTTCATTAACTACGCCTAATGTTGTACCACCGAGGTTATAATTGGTCTGAATTTTCTGCCGACGCTTTGCAATACGCATAACCGAGCATTTCTTAGGATTTAGTTTTAGCTGCCATAAATTACACCATTCCTCAACAGAATTTAGAGATTCTTGTAATTCCTCACTATCTTCTACACTATTTATTTCCCTAAATATAACGGTATCGTCTGCAAATAATCAAATAGAGGAAAGGATGTTTACAGGTAAATCATTAATGTAAAGTAAAAATAACAACGGACTTAATACACTACCTTGTGGGACTCCTGACGTGACCTGGACCGAGTTAGATGTGACTCCATCAATAATTACACGTTGTGATCGATTAGAAAGGAAGGATTTTATCAAGTGAAGAATTGAACGATCTATTTTATAAGCCTCTAGCTTGTGTAACAGTCGTAAGTGAGGTACAGTGTCAAATGCTTTACTGAAATCCAAGAATACGACATCTACTTGTTTTTTGCTGTCTACAATTTTGGATAGTTCTTCCACGAGTAAAAGTAACCGAGTTTCACAAGATAAACCCTTACAGAATCCATGTTGCTCCCTGAATAGTAATCTCTGAGTGTCTAAATGTTTCATTATATTGCTGCTAATAATGTGCTCTAGCAGCTTACAGAAAATNGANGTGAGNGAAACAGGTCTGTAATTCNCAGNATCNTGTTTATCTCCTCCCTTCTGAATCGGAACAACGTTTGCATTCCGCCAGCCGTTTGGAATTTTTCCGAGGTATACACTCTTCGGATAAATGGTCCGAGATCTTTAGCTAAAAGAGAGTAAATGCGGAATGGAATACTATAAGGCCTTGGAGCTTTACTACGTTTAACAGACTTTAAAAGCTTAACTACCCCTTTGTTCGTAATTAACGTCTCTGACCTCTCCTTGATGTTTTTGGTAACAAAATTAGGTTTATTAATTTACTTTTTCATGTGTAAATGCTGAGTAATATTGAAAGTTTTGTAAATCTGCCTTTTTGCCTGTCTCCGAAACGATTTCCGCGTTTCTGTTTTTTAGCGATGGATTTGATGTTTCTCCTGATGTTTGATTCTTTATATATTGCCATGATCTTTTGGGATTTTCAGACAGAAATAAACCTAAATCCTCTTTCTCAAATTTATCGCGAGCTGTTCTTAACAGAGTTTTAGTGCTAATACGAGCATCCCTAAACATTTCCGCTGTGTGTGGACTGTTTGAATAATGTAAACTATTCTTTAGTTAACTCTTTTTGTAAAATAACTCTAAGGTTTGCTTCACAAAAATCGTTGAAATTTGTAACTTTGTTAGATTCTTGTTACTTTGGTCAATTTTGCAAACAATTTCTGGATGGTTAAGATTTTTTTGGAAACAGGAATAGGAAGTCATTTTAAAATTTTAAAAATAAATATACAAGATTTTTACCTTATTCCAGCACTGCTTAATGATGTAATATTTTCGCCTAGATGTCCTCTGGGCTTTATCAAGCAAAGAAGTGATTCACATCAGAGAAAAGCGAACTTGTATCTATCTAGATTCAAATTCAATCAGCCAGTCTATCGTGTTATTCTTATCAGAAATAAATTACACTCGCTGATTAACACTTATCTAAGTAGAAGTTAATAACTACACATTTACAATTACGGAGCTCTATAAGAGTATTGCAAATTGTTGTTTTCCACAGTTGAAGTTCAACTGTATGTATGTGACAGACCAGTGGTTCAAATTTAAGTTCTTTTGTTAACCTCTCTCTTCCCTACATTTAGATGACGATGTTGAAGGGGTAATACTGTTATCAAAATTTAGAAAGGTTTCAGGTGAAAAGACGGCACTGGGTAATGAGGATTACTTAATAATTTCAGGTCGAGTCCGTTTTTTTTAAAGAAATCATGCCGAATAATATCTAAAACATCCTTTTCTCTATTAATGTTATCATGGGGTTTCCAAATTTGAATTGTTTCTAAGATGTTTACGCCTACTTGTGAGTTGGTAGTTTTTATGATTTTACTATTTTTTTATATGGGAATGTGTGTTTGTTGTGTTGTGTGTTCAGACAGGCCGGTGTTATCTTTTTCTTGGAGTATGTCCCTTGTGATCTTTTAATTTGATGTTGAAATTTGGTTTAGCCTGTCTAAAATATTGCTTGTTACATTGGCATTCTATTTTGTAGATTCCAATTTTTACGTTATTGTCATTTTTCTTTTTGAAATCCAAAAAAAAAAAGGTCCAAGGTATTTAGCTGGAGGTTTATTAGAGCATTTCAGGTCATATTTCTTGAAAAGGCAATTTAGTCAGTTAAGAGAGTGGTAGTTAAAATGGTGTGCTGACATATTTAACAGGTTTTGAATTACATAGAGTTTTTTGTTTTGATCTTTGATGATTTGCTTTTGGAATTTTCAGATGAGATTTTTGAAGTAATTATTCATTTCTGCTTCTGTGTCAAGGTGACTGATCTCTAAGTTTAGATTTTCGTCATTGGAAATAAAAGTGTAGGCTGTCCAGACAAAGTTATTCCAAGTATTAAATTTGTGCCTATTAGCGAGGAAAGAATAATTTGGAATGTGTCATTGTTGGTCGGTTTTCTGTAAACTGAAGTGTTAATGTGACCAGAATCCGTTCTTTCTAACAATAGATCTAGGAAAGCTATTTTAATATTTTTCTTTTTCAAAAGTAAACGTGATTGTACAAAATCTAGAAAACTATCTTCTGAATGATCCCAGATAACCAAGGTGTCATCCACGTTTCTGATGCATAACTTTGTTTTTTTCTCAGCTGAATTTAAACATTTGGATTCCAATTCTTCTATGCTGGCATTACTTATCTATGGGGTTCAGTTCGCTTCCGGTCAATTTGGTGCTAGGATATTTTGGTGCCTGGACATTTTCGTGTCAGGGCTATTTGTTGTTTACAAAATGTTTGTTAAAAATTCAATATAGAGTGTATGTATAAAATGTATACATAATTCAATAAATCACATTTTGGTGCCAGTGCTCTTTGGTGTTAACAAAAAATCAATAAATCTAAAGGTTTTTAGCATTTGATTTGTATTTATTACGTTAATTACATGGTAAAGTTATGGGCAATTCCTTGTAAGTACCAAACAATTTTTTATTTTTGTAATCAGCCACAAGTGCTTCCAAGTCGAATAGAACAGTCTTTGAATTTCTTTTTTGGCTGCTCAGTGATCCCGCTATGCAGCTGGTCATAACGTTCAGTGCAAATGGAACCCTGAATGCCAACCCGTAGTGATTCCAAAGCCTGCCAAAGAACTTCAGCTGGCACCTTCCACCTCTTCGCTGCGGACATCCTATGTAGTTGCCTTCGAAATAATCTAGAACTTCTCTGGAAACTGCTTCAAAAGCTTCAGCTACATCTAATGCAGGTATCAATGCCAAAGCTAGAATCATACGACACTGAATTGAGAATGCTCATCGCTTACATATCTCGCTTGGAGCCTTTCAGACTGCACTCAACGATACACACTTTGAGCCAAGTGGAAAAAACAAAATGTGTTGATGGTTACAACCTTCATATCCAGCATTACAGGCTGTGGTCTTGCATTTAGTGACAAGTCACTGACCTGGAAAAAACAAAATGGAAGGTAGTGGAGGTGCTGGTGTTCTCTGAAACTTGTTTCTTCCTGCTCATTGTTCGTTAAACTGTTAAAATAGGTGGTAGATAAGATGTAACCTCAGCTTCAGCAGGCTCCAAAAATCTTCCTAAAATTTGTTGACTGCTCTCTTGCATTTCTGTGACTCTGTTTTTCATGTCGGTGCATAGTAAACTGGCAGCTACTGCACAATAATCTGGTGCAAGAGTATGTTGGTTGACAAATTTCACAACTTGTCCATCTACAGAGTGGACATGGAC
Organism: Machilis hrabei; assembly: GCA_003456935.1. Taxonomy (NCBI): domain Eukaryota; kingdom Metazoa; phylum Arthropoda; class Insecta; order Archaeognatha; family Machilidae; genus Machilis; species Machilis hrabei. The sequence goes on along the minus strand of KZ871051.1, from coordinate 34,993 downwards.
CTTTCATTGCATCTACAGATCACATTGCCAGTAGGCCTATACTTTGTTATTTCTTTCCTTTTCTTTTAAATAAGAAAATCCTTCATGTTTCAGTTTCTTTCCACTGTGAGAACTATCTACTAGCGATACCATTAGCAATGTGTTGAAAACAATAACAAAATCCAGTATTAATACCCACTGAACTGTGAAAAGTGAAAGGTTTGTCAAAGAGAAAACCAGAATCATCAGGTTACATGTAAAAGTAAAGAGAAAGTCAGTTCATAGATGAGAGCCAGAGAGAAAGCCAGAATAAAAAAAGAAAAAACCTGTTCCAGCACTAAAATGTGTGTCTGCACCAAAATATCCAGCATCACATTGGCCAAGATTCGGCTCAGCAAAGGAAAAAATTTAAGGGCTCAAAGAACAAAGTAGCTCTGGTACAGTATTAATAACAACTTTATGTTTTTGTGTATATTTAAATGGTATTTGATATGAAACCAGTTACTTTTATATACCATATCTATATGGTTTGTATGTACACTAAGTATAGTATGTGTGCCCTATAATTGATATACAAATAAATTTTCCTATGCTGTTAAACATTCATAATTAAAGTAACTTGCGTAAATTATGTTATATGTATGATAAATATTTGTATTTAATCATATTTATTTTACCCAAGTTTTAAAAAGTAGGTGATTTGGTTGAATAGGCTTGAAAGAGAATTAATTCATTGTGCATATATTCTCAAAGAATATTTCTTGAGATAGAGCTGGAAATATGTATGTATGATGCACGTAAACTTTTTAGAGCTAAGGAAAATTGTGAAAATAAACATTAATTAATATAGAAAAATTAATGATGTATTTACAATTCATTCATATGTGGAAGATTAAGGGATTAATTATAATTTCAAAGGTTTCAAGTTCAGCTACAGCATAAAAGCCATTGCTTGCACAAGCCCATTTATTAGATTAATTTATGGACAAATACACAAGCTGATGAATGATACACTTATTGTAATAGAGCAATTGAACTATCTGCAAGAATTATAATATATAAGTCATGTGTGTCCACTATGAAATACAATAAAATCATATGATCAGAGTTCCCAGTGTTGATTTAATCCTTAATATACATTTTTTTCTGTTTATAGCAAAGGCAAATGGCATGGTTTTCACAGAAGAGCTACATGAAGAATTGAATCAAGCTGCAGTAGCAACATCACAGGTATATTCATCTGTGAGGAATGGACCAACTGGTAAGTTTAGTACATTATGAAATTTTGTGCACTTTTGACCAGTGTGGTTACATAATGCAGAATTTTACCTACGTTTAGGACAATAGTAAAGTTGGCATATTATACAGGGGATGATTAAGCTCGGCAAGCTTTTCATATTTTGAATGACTGTGCAAACTAAATAAAATTAATTGAACACGGGACTTCTGCATAACGAACATAATAATGACATTCAGCACGAATAGGTTATTCTTCTCAATACAATAATACCCATTAGAAATTATATAGAAAGTTCAAAATATCATCCAAGTTGATATTTAAAAATTTTGTGTGTATTGGTACACAGTAAAATCTCGTTAATACGTTTTCCAGGGGCCCAGACAAAAAAATCCTATAAAACGAAAAACGTATGAAACATTATTACCGTATTTCTTCGATTCTAAGCCAGCCACACCTTTGTTCATGATAGAATTGCTTGATAACAGGGATGTCACTTAGATTCACATGTTTTGGTTACAAGATGTCCACCCATATTTCTTCTAATCTAAGCCGCACTTTTTTCCCAAGAAAATGTGCCGAAAAATAGAGCTTACAATCGTGTGTGGCTTTCATTTGCTTTCATTGGTGTGTGTATGTTACCAAATCTTTTGTAACACCATATTTCTGCCAGGAATTAAGATACGTATAATATGTTCAATTTTATTGACCTCCTTCTTCAGCTACATCTAATGCAGGTATCAATGCCAAAGCTAGAATCATACGACACTGTTTACGTTATTGTCATTTTTCTTTTTGAAATCCAAAAAAAAAAGGTCCAAGGTATTTAGCTGGAGGTTTATTAGAGCATTTCAGGTCATATTTCTTGAAAAGGCAATTTAGTCAGTTAAGAGAGTGGT
>KZ871042.1:23803-34374 GCA_003456935.1 Machilis hrabei | reverse complement strand
AAAATTTCAAAACAAAATCGAAAAATTAGGTCATGACGTCAAAAAATATTTCGAAAAAAATCTGAATTATGACGTCATCGGGGACGAGTGGGATTTTTGGGATGAGCGGCCTCAGGACACCAACTTTTCCCTCTACTTATGATTAATCTTTATTACCCCACTAGCACAGAAGTAGGTTATAAGCCCGTCATGCAATACAGAATCTGACATACACATTTACAGATACATGCACCCACACACATAATAAATATAACCTTACACAGAATGTACTACTAAGCATAATATAAAACTATAACATCCTATGATTCACCATATGGGAAATAAACATTGAATAGTGATCCTGCTTATGGGAAATTACCATTGGTAGTGATCCTCACAGTACTATCTTAAACTTTTATATCAATTTTGGGCCGTAAAATTTTGATTTCAAGCTGAAAAAACATTTACACTTGTTAGGATAAGACGCAATACAACCTCACAAGTAAATTTGAGTTAGTTTTCGCATAGACCTTCAGTCATGATCAACAAAGAGAGGAGGTTAGGCTGTGAGGAAATTGTATTCGCGAACTCATTTAACAGTATTTTATTTTATTATATTGCAATATTTTATTGCACGTAATTTGAAGGTTAAGCTTCGATTGAAGCTATGTTCAAAGTTTTGTGTTATATTGAATGTATTATGCAGCGTTAAGCGCTTGACATTGAATGTATTGTGCACCGTTAAGCGCTTGACATTGAAGTGTATGTTGGTAAGCAAATCGTTACTCATCGACCTGCAACTGCATGCTTAGCAGAATGCATTCTGTCGAGTAGGNGTTGACTAAGGAGAGTTTCTCGATTAGCTAATTTTGTAAACCTATAAAAAGTGTATGAACTTTGATGATGTGAGATTGATCGCTGTGGAACCAGTAGATTAACTAGACATAATTGACTAGGAACTTTATTGTGACCGTTGGTTTTTCCACACACACATGGAAGGTAATAAAAATATCTTATTTGTTTATTATGTGTTGTTTACATATTGTGTTTTTACATCAGAATAAAAGGAACGTGCTCTAATGTTTTAGGTCTGGTTTCAAACATATATGAAAGTACAGTTTAAATTTTCCATACACGTAGACGTATCTGACGTGTAAGGGAACATAAAATTTAATTTGCACGCCTTTTGGATTTGTAGTAGTTTCCCTTACAGGTTTAGCTAAAGTGTTAAGATATTTACCAACTACTTCTTTTCAGTCTGTGAGTCCTTTTCAAGTTGTTCTTCACCGTAATGTAACGAATCAGTTGTTTGTTTGTACATATACAGGGTGAACCATTTATATTGACCAGACAGAATATCTCCGGAACTCTGCATCCTACGAAAAATAGTTTAAACAAAGTGTGTTCGTGCCGTCGGGGGCCACCATATGGCGATACCACTTTCAGCATAGATGGCGCTGTAATAGGTACAACGAGGGCAACTATANTTTTTGCAAATGGCAACCCCCTTTTTTTATTGCATAGTGTGATTGTAGAGCTAAAATTATGTATGGTTTGTCTGAAACATTATTTTTGAATCGCCGTAGATGGCGCTCAAATCGGTGAAAATGACAATTACAACACATGAAGAATAAATGTAAAGAATTTATCTCAATGTCATTTGAATAAATCAATTTAGCAATACAAAACCTATGTTTTGTTTGATTGTCTTCAAATTACCAGTTAATTTTAACCAATTGCAAATCAGCATTCAGTAGAACCAATACATTATGCAGCTTTGTATCTTTGCAACAACATTCATATTATCGACCTCGATAATGAATCTACACAACGAAAGTGTAATAAACGTGATAGTTAACATTAATTACAAATAAAAACTATTCCTATGTATTCATAGTTTACAATAATGTACCTGACAAATACGACGCATAACTAGTGCAGCAAATATTCGAAGTGATGTCCATTTGATTGTAGACATTAGGCAACGCGTTTCAAAAAATTCCCTTCAACTGCTCTTAATTCCTCTTCAGAAATTCGCGAACATGCATTAGTAATTCGCTCCCGCATATTTGCAGTACTTGTCGGTACATGTTCGTAGTACAAATATTTAAGTTTTCCCCACTAATAAAAATCTGGGGATGTAAGATCTGGTGAACTAGCAGGCCATGTCACAGTTCCTCCGCGACCAATCCACCGATCAGGAAACATACGATTGAGAACCGCCTGAGACCCCCGTGCAAAATATACTGGGCACCCTGCATGCTGATACCACATGTTTATTCTTTGTTGCAGTGGTAATTCATCTAGAAGAGTGGGTAAAACATCATTTAAAAACTGCACATACTTTGCACCATCCAAAGTACCGTCAATAAAATGGGGTCCGATGATTTTTCCATCTATGATTCCGCACCACACATTGACTGTCCAAGGACGCTGATGTTCCATTTGTCGTAGCCATCGTGGATTTTCAGATGACCAATAGTGCATGTTATGGTGATTTATCTCACCACAATTGGTGAATGACGCTTCGTCACTAAAAAGAACTGAACCAGAAAATATAGGATTATGATGCACTCTCTGTTACGCCCAGCGACAAAACATTGTACGATTCTGAAAATCATTGCCGTGGAGCTCTTGATGCAGAGAAATATGATATGGGTGGAATTTGTGCTGTGTCAGTACTCTTAAAACTGATGTTTGAGATATGCCACATCCTCGACTGATGTGTCTGCTACTGATTTGAGGATTTGCTGCTACTGCTGCTAAAACATTGACGTGGGTATACTCGTTTGTTACAGTTTTCCATCGATTTCTCACCTTTGGATTTACACTCCTGGTTTCATTAAATAAATTAACGACACGCTGGAAAGATCTCACACTGGGACAAAGTCTATCTGGAAATCGCTCAGCATAAAGATCACAAGCACTTCGCGCATTTCTGTTACACTCGCCATAAAAAAAATCATTTCAACTTTTTCCGCACACGTTATTCGTTCCATGTTGATTCCAAGATAGAGATATCAAAGACGAATTGATATCAACGGAGAAAAAATTACACACTTATTTTGCTTTCCACAATAATAATGTCTAAAATACAACCATGTTGTGTTTCCAGACTTCACAGTAGTGTTTGGAATACTCTACCACGACGCATGTGTACTCATTGCCATCCATACAAGAACTGACTTCCGATAAACTGAATACAAACAGAGACACACACCAAAAAGTAAACAAACATACAGTGATGTTCAAAAGTAAACATTTAACATTTATAACAAACAGGCAATGCTTGGTAATTAGTTACAAAATACAACAACAACACAGTTCATTATGCTTTACGCTTCAAGCAGTACAGAAGTGTGAAGTTTTATCAACCACGAGCATCTTGAAATTTTAATGGTAGTTATTATTGATTATTCAAATGACATTGAAATAAATTCTTTACATTTATTCTTCATGTGTTGTAATTGTCATTTTCACCGATTTGAGCGCCATNTACGGCGATTCGAAAATAATGTTTAAGACAAACCATACATAATTTTAGCTGTACAATCACACTATGCAATAAAAAATGGTGGTTGCCATTTGCAAAAACTATAGTTGCCCTCGTTGTACCTAATACAGCGCCATCTATGCTAAAACTGGTATCGCCATATGGTGGCCCCCGACGGGACGAACACATTTTGCTTAAACTATTTTTTCGTAGGATGCATCGTTCCAGAGAAAATCTGTCCGGTCAATATAAATGGTTCAGCCTGTATATTAGAACCTTAATTACCAGGAGATGCAGTAGTGCCACTTTTAGGTATTGTAGACGATGAGGATAATACATTCGAGAAAACTATTACGATAGTCCTCACTATACCTGTCTTGAGGCATTCATTCGAAAATGTAAAGTGAATATAATAAGTGCAACTGGAGATCGGGCGCCATTTGAATTTGGAACGTAAGAAGTGAAACTGCATTTTAGACAGCTCTCAGTACGAAAACTACGCATTATGTACTGTATCAGGTAGGAACCGGAGTGTCTCATGTTTTTTACAGGTTTCCCTATCAAAAAGTGTTTTGGGTGGACTTTTCAGAACTGTAATGCATTGGCCTAATACTAGCGCACGTGTTGTCGGTAGGGAGGTAATTTCTACAGGTGGTAATATTCAGTGCAACGTTGTTGGTGGACAGTCTCTTACCGAGGCTACAAGAAGTAATCTCATCAAAGATCGGTAAAATCTGGCAGCAAAGGCCTAAAACAAGTTAAACTCGATACAGAGAGGTGATGGTTTTAAACGACGCAGTGTGAAGAGGAAACGTCAGTCGTCTGTGAGACATTCATGCAAGAGGTTGGGTCTCAAAAAGAAGAAGAAGAAGAATCAAGCAGTTAAAAAGACTCAAAACGCAAGTAACAAAAAACGTGCAGCTTTGGACATTTTTTGTTAGCATTGGGTTTTATTCATGTTCATTCTTCCGAAGCTGGAAAGTCAGAGTTAGATTTGTTATCTGTACCTTCAACACAAATAGTTATTTAACACGGACAGTGGGTTCACTAAAAACCTTTGGCATCATTAACAGATAACGGTCCTACAGAGTTTGTTGCTTCTAGTCGTGGTGATAGTAATATCAGTTTGGCTCATAGTTTGTTATATGTAAAATTACGTGTCGGCAAGTCGGAAGGAACATATTTAGATTCTAAAAGCAATGTGGCACATGTGAACCAGTTTCTTCATTCGTTGTTTCATCAGGTTGATGTTCAACTAAAGGAAAAACTAATTTCTTTTCCTTCCAATATGTATCTTTATCGTGCTTACATAGAAACTCTTATTAATTATGGCTCTACTGCCAAAACCTGACATCTTACATCAACTATCTGGTACAAAGATGACGCTGGTAAATTCGATGACATTGTGTCCAATATCTTAATAGAAAACAATTGGTGGATCTTTCCAAAGAAGTTGATTTGTTATGACATTTTCAATGTGGGCTGACATCTTCTCAACGAGATGGAGCTACGTGTTAAAATGGTTCGAAGCCGCGATAGTTTGCGTCTCATCGGCGAAGGTGATCATTATAAATTACGTATCATCTATGCTTCTTTTATTGTACACAAAACACGTATTAACTTCCAAGGCTCTCTTGAAGCAAGTATCCCGTCACACGTATAGAAACTAATGTTGTGACTTTGCCTAGTAATGTTCAAAGTAAAACGTTGGACAACTTCCCAAACAACTGGTTATAGGGTTAATTTCCAACCAAAGCTACATTACACGTAATCCGTTTAATTTTCATCTTTAAAATCTTCAATATCTCAGTCTCTATCTTGACGCTGAACAAATTTATTCTCGGTCTCTTGAACCTAACTTCACTCAAGCAAATGTATACGTCCAAAGTTACTACACTCTGCTCAATGTTAGGACAACGGAAACGACCTGTCCAGAACAGATTCATTGGTGGTTACTGTCTTCACGCTTTCAATGCATTGGAACGTCCGTTGACAAGACAGCTTGAGGATCGAAGTTACATTTGTAAAGCCTCTTCCTGAAACTGTGAACTGCATTGTTTACGCCGAGTTTCTTAGCTTGCTTCAAATAAGTAAAAAACGCAATGTACTCGGGTAGAACACAAGAGACATCTTAATAGCTGTCACAAACAACAAGTATGCTTCGTCTAACTTCGTAGGCGTTTACCCTGCCGATCGACTACCCGTACGTTTGGAATATCCGTTTGCTGTCATCGTCAACTTGGACAATCACGATCAATCTGAAAGTTATTGGATGTCCCTCTTTTTAGATCAACACAACAATGTGAAGGATTACCATAGCTACAGTATTTATCCTACCAATCAACATATATTGGCCTTTCGGAAACGTTGAGGAGAATGATGGATATAGAACGACATCATGCTACAAAGTTTTAACTCCAAGGTTTGCGGACGGTATTGTGTAAGTAACGTATGTTGGCTTTAGAGGTAGAGGTGGTACATTTGTAGAGTATGTTTTACAGTTTGGAAGTGATCTGTTGAAAAACGATTCATTGGTGTATAGAGTTTACAAAACTCATTTTGCGGATACTAAAATTAAGCTTTCTGTTTCTAGAAGCCAGTGTTGTTGCATAAACTTGTATAAAGTACTTAGCTACTAAAAATATTTTTATTTAAAAGCCATGGACGCAGTTGTGGAGTGAACAACAATTTTGAGGTCAAATTAATAGCAGGTTTTGGTGTATCTTTTCAAAATATTCAGTGCTACATGTTTAAACCACCTTATGCTATTCATAGCATGCCCTCTAATCTGCAACGTCACAAATCATGGATTTTCATCAACATGCATCGCCTGTTGGCGCGTAGGGGAAATTCTATACATAGAGTTGCATACATGTCTACACCATATAGTATTGTATTGTATGGGGTGGGTTTAAAAGCCGTGCACTGCGACCATAATGATCTATTGTGCTCCACATCATATAGTAAGTAATGCTTACAACATTTACGTGAAAGGTCAAGAAAAAGCCAAATTTATTTCGGAACTACTATGTTCAAAACCTGTTATTAACATGGACAAACTCGAGTGTTTGTCAGTGTATAAAGTTGATCCACCTCCACAAAATATGTACTGTTTTCATTTTTCGCATATGAATAATGTGCATAGTACTTTAAAAAATTTACAACCTTAACCTCATGGCTTAAACAGAATAAATGTAAAAAGGTAGAATATTAAATTTATATTTGTAAATATAAACACGTGTTTCTGTTCTCATACCTTTGCCCTTTATGTGTGCATATGTTAAATGTTTTGTTTTTTTTTACTATCAAAAGTAATAGATTTTAAGTCTTGATGATAATTTCAAGTTTGAAATAAGTTATGGTGAATTTATGACACGGTAACAACACACGGCTTAGGAAAATGGAGAAATATACTTTTCAGAGCATTGCAACGAAAGGTATCTTACTTCATTGGTATCTCACATTCTGAGGTATATAGCGAAAGATACTTTTCAAAACTTTGCAAGAAAGGCATCTTCCTTCATCTGTATCTCACATGCTTAGGTATATGGAGAAACATACTTTTGAACGCTTTGCAAAGAAACGTATATTCCTTCATCCGTATCTCACATTTTTAGGAAAAGAACACACAGCTTATTTATATGGAGAATGATAATTTTTTCCACCCAAAATAACGAGTTGAACAGAACTTATGTGCTAACGTCAAAAGTCAAGCAACTGATGACGTCAGTACATTCAACGGAACCATCTTCCTCTTATGTCACTGGGTGATCTTTTCTGGCGTTTTTTTAGACAGATCCAAAGTCTGGATTCCAGACCTACGTATCTTCCGCGGCTGTCATCCGGAAATACACATACTGCGTATGCGAAATGAAGCACACTTGTTGAAAATTACTAATGATGGCATTGTACATATTAGAGCACATTTGTGTACAAATTTAATAAGTATCTGTAGGATTATTATTTATTCCATTTTTAATAGAGTATACTATGTATCATTAGAAGAAGAGGACTCCCCAATATAATGAGGTCATTGACAGATCTTGTATTATATGTTGTGTGCTGCCTCTATAATATATGTTGTGCACCGCCTCTACAATTAATTTTGTATATAAATTATACAAGGGATTGAAAGAACGGCGAGATTATTGGGCAGGAATGTGGTGAAAGACTTGGCCCACTTTTATCTATTGACGATAATATAAATGGGCTAACACACTTTCTCTTTAGTAATTGATGCGGGAGAATTTATCCAGCAGCAATATGAAAGGGTTGACATACTGTCTCTTATATACAGACAGGTGTATAATTAAGGGATGATAATTGGGCAGCAAGGTAGATGATATATAGGAAATGGTTGTAAACAACATATCAACTTCATAATTTTTGACAAGTAGGGGATATGAGAAAGCGGTGCTTTGACTTTTATTAATATGAGGAATCCGCACTTAAAATGTTTCAGAATATTTAAAGACCATCTTGCATTACAGTAAGTAAAAATAAACCGTTTTGTATACATAAATAAGAAGTAGCACTGTATAAAACATCTAATCACCTATAGTAACTTATGCTGGAGTGAATACCAACCAGGATTATTACAGAGATAAATTATCGATGAATAATAAGTAAAGGGTGACAGGTGGAGAATTTACTATAATATATCATAAAAGATGACAGATGTATAATGAAATATGAAAAGCCCACCTTGAAACAATTTCTCTATGGTAAAGGATGGTGGTGAAATAGACCACAAAGGCTTCAGGGGAAGGACTGAAAGTTGCCTTATAAACACGTAAGAAAGCAAAAAGAGGTGGAAAAGAGGGCATAAAAGCTTAAATATGCAGTGTGGTGTCTATCAACAGTTAACATGAATGGTTCTACATGCAATAGGAACCCAGATGCTAACTCGACAGATATAATAAGCATATAGTAATACATATATATACAATGTAGACTATAGATAATGCATAGTAATAATGTTAAGGGCCTGTTTTGTATTTTAGTAGGTCTTGATCGTAGGTGCCTACCGGGAGGGACGTTAAAACTTGGGTTACATCGATAAGTATTCGATGTAAAAGAATCCACCACTGCTTATGTGTCGAGTGAGTGGTAAAAATAAACCAACCTGAGGCATCCTTATGACGTGCATGGAGTCTCCATTAGACCATTGCAGGCAGAACCTTGGGCCCATAAACTCAAATAATTAAATCAAGTCAAAAAGGCTTGACAAACCTGTGGAACACCGACCTATTTTTAAGATGTTCATTTCTGGAAAGAAAATGCTTTGGATTGTATTATTGAATATATATCGCTAACAAAGGATATCAACACGAAAAAAGAACAGCATTTGTAATGTAAATAAACCCACCACCATGTATATGTGTGTCTGTGTCATGTAAACAATTGAAGTGTCGTTACGAAAATAAAAAGATGTGCATGGATGATATGAAGAATAGCTTAACATGCGCAAATGATCAAATAGGTGTTAAATGCTAGTGTTATAAGATGAAAAAGAAAGAAAGAGCTTACCTTAGAGAGAGAAATAGTTATTTATATGCCATATGATACGGGATTCTCGAACACGTCTGGCATCCTGGACACTTAAGGTATATTCGTACACCAGTTTATAGACCAAAGAACCCTCGTGGGCAGCAAAAGGCAATGGCAATTAAGTTAGTTATTCCTTCTAATCTGCGGATTAAATCAGTATTCTTCAGTTATTTAGCACATTTAGCTGTGTTTGTGCATATAGATAATTCAAGAACAAATATGATTTTCATTTTAGTTTCAATACCCAACCTTTTATTGACCGAGAGAGTGAATGTTTTAAATCCATTTTATGAGTGTCTAGTGTAATATGGCGGAGATGACATGATGAGAACCTGCGGTGCATACACCTTAATAACTTATACAATACGGCCCATCCGTACTGTATAATATGTGTACCTCCTCCCCTATATATCCTCTACAGGCGTACCCAGCAGCAGGGTCGAACCCAATGCACTACTAGGCTGTTTCAATGTGTTCAACACCCTCACAGACATGCGCTAGGCGTAACCCTGATACTGGATACGCACGCATTCCCTCACTAGCTCAGGTGAACTGTGTCCATACCAGTTACTGTCTACTAGGTGCTTTCTGAATACTTTTGTTAAAGTTTCTCTCAACAAATCTATTATTTACATTCTGCAAATTTCTTTAGCATGTGTTCCACAACTAGAGCAAGATATACATCACTGTTTCACTTTACATTAAAGATACGAGAGCTACAACTACATAAAGAAACTACAATTCTACTTTGTAATAGAGGTATCTGCTATGCCTCACTAAAAGTGCCAACCATGATAATTATTTAAATTCGTATGTGATATTTGTCCGTGTCATTCAAACACTCAACCTGGAAATCTCGTATGTCTGTGTTCACCTAACTTAGTTATATTACGGTCTTTTCCAGACTCTTAATTTCTAAACAAGCTCAAGAAAGTATTACGGACGGACTACGAGTTTGGTGGTCTCCACATTGAATGATTGAACTTAAAGAAGTGTTTACCTTTGTTACAGGAAATCAACTTAACTTAAACGGTCTGGCACCAACACTCAAATTTATAACTAAACTCATGAAATTACCCTTGGTAATAGGTATGGAGAGAGATTAGGAATCAAAGAGAATATTTGTTAATGTTTTAGATTATTTTTAATGTTAAATTCGACACATTAATAGGGGTGTGGATAAAACACAGAACACCGGAACATGGAACACGGGATAAAAAAGACGCAAAGTGTTAGCGAGGTGCAAACGGCAAGAAAGAGCACAGGGGCGGCGTCATGATTAATATAAACGTATTTTTTAAGTAATCAAATTAACGAAACAAAAAACAAGTTGAACCAAGCCATACACTTCTAGTTAGCGGTAAAAACAAGCTCAGGGGCGTCGTACTGATTAATGATTTAAACTATACTTATACAATAAAATTAACCTTAAATTAATTAAATTTACGGAACGCCACACAAGATAACGCAAGTCATATGCGCGATGATAGCGGATATTACGAGCACAGCGGCTTCGTAATCATAAATAAATAATAAAATTAAGCAATTT
>KZ871030.1:32310-52561 GCA_003456935.1 Machilis hrabei | reverse complement strand
ATTCTATCTTTGTAATGCCTTTATTTTCCTTTTTCGTATTTTTTTCTATTTGGTAGCTTTGTTTAGTGTCCTTTTCTTTTTCTTGTGTACGTGTATAACTGCATATATATTATTACTGTAAAATTATTTGTTGTAATATAAAATGTAATTTGGATGCGGGTCAAGGGGAAGAACGGCCAGATGCTGGCCGAATCCTTCACCCAAAAATAAAGACGATTTATTATTATTATTATTATAATGTCCCACATAGTTCTGGATTTATTTGCTGACTGCTTTGTGATTTTATCATAATTCATTTGCTTAGCTACTTTTATAACTTTGTTATATATGTTTTTATATTAACGACAGTACGTTATAAACTCTAGGCTTTAATTATTTTGTTTTAGTCCGTGCAATTACTTACGTTCTCTAGATATTTGTATGCCTTTTGTAGTCCAATCATTGTCAAATTTATGATTGATATTGATTCTTTTGGGGGAAAAACATTCCTCAAAATATAGCAAACACTGTTTTTGTATTTTAAATATACATCCAGCCATATGTCAGTTGTTAATCTATTTTGACATTTATTTATTTGATTCTCGTTATTGTATAGTACTTGTAATTTTAACCTTATTACTCTCATGTTCCTTGGTCTGCCTTTTAGTATGACCCCACGCCACTGCAGTTGCAAGGTACACAAGTAATCTTACTAGAAAATAAGCGTAGTAGTCTACTAGCTTAATTTTACTAATATCCTGAAGTAGGGTTATGTAAGAATAATCTTGACAAATGTCACTCGAAAGAATGCTACAAATCAGTTAACACTTATTAAGCAAAAAATATAGGAACTTTGAAGTAAAGTTTAGCTAATTATTTGTTATAAACTTACATTTTTTAATAATATTAACAATTATATTTTTTACTATATTCAACCAATAAGTACACAGGATATTAAAGTGATTAATTATTTTCAACCAATTATAATAATAAATTTTCAATTAACAAATGATATATAGTTTGTAAAAGGTGTTAATTGTATAGGCTGGCTTGTGTGTTTCTCTGCTGAAAGACTAAATGGCACAACTCACTGGGTTTGATGTACAGGCTGTGCTATAAAGTAATAAGTCAAGAACATATTGTCCAACATAGGTTACTGGTAAAATTTCAATTATGTTTGAAAAGGAAATGTTTTTAACACAACCTGAAAATGTGTGATCATGAATTGCTTTTTTCTTTAAAACAGATAAAGTCGATGTTAAATGGATTTTAAAATTTACCATACATGTATGCGTATTATGTACAACTGTTTACGTTTTGTATGCTGATAAATCATTTGCCATGAGGACGGCAACCTACATTAACTAACTAAACGATGCTTGTGATTATTGTCTCAAATATGTGAAAAGAGGACTTAAGTTTTGAATATTGACTAAACACACAATTAAATCAAATGACTGACCTTCTACCCACTAAATCATAAAGAACTGTATAGCAATATTTGTTATAAGTTATACATTATGTTTAAGCATCGTTAGCTTGCTGAATTATTTTTCTTTAGTTTCTAACGATTGTGATCCAAGCTTGAACGTTGAAGATGTGGATGGCAAGTGCAAATTTAAAAAGAGAATGGAATATTTTAAACTTTTATTCGTTGAAGTACTATAAGTGTGGACTTCATCATAAATAATTTGTTCAATATTGTTGGCATCAATAGCTGTATTCCTATCGTGTAGCAGTAATATATTTAAACATTAACTTTTTCACCAATAACTATTCATATGTAAAGTGTATTTATTGTTATGCAAAGTAGTTCTTGAAGATATAATTATAAATTTAGGTATATTGACTTTTGAGAGAAAGTAGGTACCTCTCACGTATATTCGATGTTCTATCTTTATACTAAAATATTTTCACTACTGTTATGAATAACTAAATTAATTATAACAGTTATTCAGACAATTGGGGGAAGGTGTACTACACATTGGTGTACACTAGTTTACCATAGGCTTTCTTTGGGTCTGTGCTTCTTTCTTCTATGTGCAAATCATAAACTTTTGACATACAATGAGGTACGAGTCAATTACAAGATGTTTGGCATCTGTGCTTTGAAAATTTATAAAAACCGTCAATCCCCCCAAAAAGTATAAAAACCGTTTACATCTTGCGACAAAAGTATATAATTAAAAATATTGAAAATATTGGCAACACAGATGATACATATGTTGGTTTTAAATGGTTTGATAAACATTGGTCAAGGGGTTCAGCAGCTCTTGCTAATTTGATCAAAATGTTTCTCAGGTTGTCAACAAATTGGGGTACACGCCAAAATTTGTTTTATATATAATTTACACGATCTTTTCCAGGTGTCAGATTCTACATACTTGAATACAGCTGCTTGATTTCAATTTTCACAATTACAAACTATGAAATAAAACAAGTAGTCATAAATACATTAAATAGGTGTATTTTATTTTGCACTTCATCAACTTGCAGTTTAAAATTGTTGATCACTATTGAAAAAATATTTGATTCCTAAGAAAATAATCTAGAATATGGAAACAAAACGTAGTGCATATCTGATTGCTAATTAAGACATGTCTTTTCTTTCTCTTTCAGGTGAAATAGGCAATTTCATTATATTTGCTGAGATTTTCTGCCGTTCCAGTGAAGATCTGTTTATTTATTTACCATTGAGCGCATTATGCTTGCTGGTTAACATGGTCATTATAATATAATTTCTTAATATTTTATGTACATATCCATATTGCATAAATGTATGTGGGCTTTGTGTAGATTTTCTTGAACTTTAATTTGAAATTTATTAACGTATTTAACCCCGCTCTAAATACTTTATCCGATTTTATTAAAATATATTGCTTTTAAAATATGCAAGTGGATATTGTGTGATTATTTATTCAGTGTTTTAATGGCAATGTTACCTATTTCATAAATATTCATAATTAACTATTTTTTTTAATTTTTGCATGCTTTCACTAATCAACATTATGTAACAATGGCTGCTTACATTATCAAATATTGTATATTTAGAAAAAGTTAATAAGATTCGGTTACTCGATACATTATTGGTATGCTTAAAAGGCAAAGGAAAATAATGCTTAGTAAATTTATATACACTTCACTCTGAACAACTTTACACAATGTTTCGATGGTTTATTTATGTTAACAAATAAATAGATTTGAATTGATAGGCTGTTATTACCTACAGTGTATATATTAGTTTTAATGTTGATGACATGTATGTATGTATTTTCTGTTAACTAAACTAGGTTGGCTTGGGTTTCTCCATTTCGGTCATAGTTGTCTACCATGATATAAAGAGTTATTTGTATAATGTAATTCAATTGCTTTGTGAACGTTAAAAATACCACTTTGTTTGTACGTCTTTTTATCTTGATGTTGGGCAAAGTATAGTTAATGATGTGTTTAAGAATTGTTCAGCAGTTTGCATTGGCTGTTATATATAATTTACATATAGCGAAAGCCGATGTAATTAAAAACGTTTTTATTGTCTTGCGCTATAGGAATATACATTTACATAATTAAGTCAGACTGAACTAATACATTTGTCCTGTGATATACTTAAATCAATCAATCACGTTTTATTTCTTGCCCTTTCGGGTTTAAAAAGAATGACACCTGTTTTCTAAATTTGTAAATTATTTTTTCTTCTCTTATTTACGAGTACAATTATTGTTTTTATTTCTTCTTTGATTTTCTTTTCTTCTTTAATCCATGCTCGAATACATTTTGCTTTCTTTGTTATTTTCTTAAATACATTTTAAATCAAAAGTTCAAGGAAGGATCTTCTTTTTCATAACATAATTTTAATTTATGAAACCATTTTTAAAAATAGCTGAAATATTTTCTTTTACAGTATAGTTTTTCCTTTTTAAATTTTAAAAGAATTACTTATCAATTATTTAACTTTCCAATTTAACCATTAAATATTTTCCATTTTACTACGTTTTTCCAAACTTTTCCCTTTTTACACTTCTTGCCTTTATAAAGTACACAATTTTTTACCTTGAAACTTATTTGGTATTTTCAAATTTTTGTATGTCTCTTTTCTATATTTACCCCCTTCACTTACAAACACCTTATTTATATTTTATTAACTTGTTGATCATTTTCCACCTTAACATTACCCACAGCCACTCATCTTTTCTAGCTTATATGATCCATTTTATTTTCATTTACTGATTACTCGTCCTAAGCACTTAACTATATTTTCTATTGTTTCATTTATTTGGGAACATATTCTACATATCCTATCTTCTTCTCTATACTATCACCTTTTACTTCTTGGTATATTACCACATCTTAACCTAAAAGATATAGTCATATACTCTAAACTTATTTCCTTGTCATTTAAGTAGCTTTCCCGTCCAATCTGTTATTTTAACTTACTTATAAAAATCTCAATATACAAGGTGGGGCAAACTTAAATAACTAAAAAACAATGTATTTAAAAAAATGTTTCAGCCAAACGTTTTAGGGTTTCAAGGGGCAACCATAATGATAATATGAAATTTTTATTTAGTGGAGGTTTTCAAGGCCATATCAAGGTCAACTTAGTTTTTTTAAATAGAAATCCCTATTTTTTATTACAGATTCATATTTTGCGTAAAAAATAAACAACTTTTGTCCCAACTATTTTTTCGTAAACTGGCCTGCATGATCACCACACTTCACTTCACCAGATTTATTTTTATGCTGCTTTCTTAAAGAAAAGGTCTACAGCGATTTTACAACTACGCTAGAACATATGAAACAACACATTCGCAGTGCTTGCCGAGATATTGATAGAGAAATGTTATTACGGAGAGTGTAATCTTTCGCAAAATGCATTGTAAAGTGTATTGAAGTCGGACATTATTTCAAACATTTGCTAAAATAATTTTGATTCAAGTAAGTGGTGATAATTTCGTTTATTATGTTTAATAACATGATAAATTGCTACGGAAGTAAAGATTTTTTGCCTTTTTAGATTTGTTAATTTATCTTGGAATGCCTTTCATAAACTATCTTGTTATTACAAGGACATGCTATTTCAATGTTAAATGTTTAATAACTAACGAAAAAATGGTTGGGACAAAAGTTGTTTATTTGTTTACGTAAAATTTGAATCCGTAATAAAAAATAGGGGTTTATCTAAAAAAAAACTAACTTCACCGTGATATGACCTTGAAAACCTCCGCCAAATAAAAAGTACATATCGCCATTATGGCTTCCCCTTGAAACCCTAAAACTTTTGTCTGAAATATTTGTTTTTGAAAATACATTGTGTTTTAGTTCTTTAAGTTTGACAAGTTAAATGCCACACCCTGTATAGAATTATCTATCTTATTCCAAATTATTGGTATGTTTATCTATTTTCTTTATTAAAATCTCCTCCATTTTCTTACTAATTATTACTCGCTCACCTTATTCTTGTATTTATTCTATAAAGTCCATATTTCCACCATTTTATTTTCCTAGTTAATTTTATATTTAATTTTTCCTTAAAGCATCTTCTTGGCCAAATCTCTTCTTCCATGTCCATTGTATCTAAAATTTGTTTAAATTATATTTTTGTTAACATTAGTTTCATCTCATGTCTTCCTGTCTCCATCATCCATATGTAGTCTGGAGTGCTTCTGTCTATTCCCATTATTGCTTTCATGTTTGTTGTATGTATTTTCTCTATATCTTATCTTCTTTTCCAACCGTATATTTATTTTCCATAACAAAGAATGTACTGTATAAACATTACATATAGTTTCTCCTTTTATGTTATGTCCTTTAAACCATATCTCTTTGTTATTCCCCATACTGTATTTATTATTGTTTGTGCCTTGGCTCCTTGTTTCTTCAAATGTAATTCCCAAGTGTTTGTTGGTGTAAACCAAAACCCCAGGCACCTAATTTTGATTACCACCTCTATTTCTTAGTATTTAATTTTCCATTTGTCTTTTGGGGATGGCTGTCCTCCATCTCTGAAAAACATAATCTTAGCTTTTTCAGCATTTATTTCAATGTAATTTTTGGTCGCATATTTTTCTAGATCTTGTTAAATATTATTAAAGTTCTCCATTTCTTCCGCTATTATTACAACATCATCTGCAAACTTTAAAAAGAACATTGTCTATCTTCCATCAACTGTGCTCCGTATATTTCTTCTTTTCCATCTATCTGCTAAATCACTCACATACATGTTAAGCATTGCCAAATTGTTTTGTTTTTTTTCTTTTAGACATCCTTATTTCCTTTCTTGTTTTGTTATATATATTTTGAACCACTCTTAAAAATCAACCTTCTAAACCCATATTTCTTATTTTCTCTAGCATAATCCTTATATTTACTTTATGGAATGCTGCTTTTAAGTAAAATAGATACATATTGCTTTGTGTTTTTGTCCTCCTTTTCCTGATTGAGTGTAAATCTCCATATCTCCTGTTCCATATTTTTCCTGTAAAACCTGCTTGGTTTTCAGTTCATTTTACTTTTTTTTCTAACCATCTTTTAAGTCTCCTTACCATTAGTCCCATTATTATTTTTTATAGGGGGTTAAAAAGGTTATTCGTCTAAAGTGCTTCAGTTCTTTAACATCCTCTGATTTATTTATAGGTATTATAACTCCAATACTCCATTCTTCTGGAAAATGACCTTTTTTCCACATTACATTCAGCCCTTCTAATATTTATTTCCTCATCTCCTTTGTTGTATTTCTATATAATTAAATGTATCCGTCTTCTCCTGGAACTTCGTTTGTTTCAATTACTTTTTTCCGTTATTCCGTTATTTTCTCATCTAGCCCGTCTGTTATATTTACTCATTCTTGTTGTTCTTCTACTGTTTTTAACTCATATGTATCCTATTTTCCTCCCAATATTTCCATGAAATATACTTTCCATCTCTCTATCTCAATTTCTTCTCCGTTTATTTCGTTTTTCTTCTTTGATTTCTTGTCATATCCCAAAACAATTTTCCATATTTACTGTACATTTTGTTATGTTGTTCCATTGTTCTTCCTCTTTTTGATTTCTTTTTTGCTTAGATAAATTAGCGTTCATTGTTTACATATGCTTGTCTATCTTCCTCTCCTATTGTTTCCTACAATGTCTTAAATATGTATCATCAATCTCTTTTCATTCCTATATTCCTTATCATATCAAGTATTTGTTCCTATAATGTTTAGGGTCTACATCCTCTGTTGTCTTTTCAAATATCTAATTTATATTTTCTACCCAACTCTATTTATTTTAAACTTTTTGATTCCAAATTATTTTCAACTTTTCTTTCATTTCGTTTGATTTCTTCTTTCTATGCCCATTTTCTAGTATTAATTTTTGTTCGTGTTTTCTCTACATCCTGTTCTTTTTCTCTACTTTAAATCAACTTTTATTGGTAGATAATCGGATTCACTTCTTTCTTCAACTTTCATGTTTCTTATTAGTATTTCATCCTTTATTATTATAAAGTTTACAACCGAAGAACCTCATCCTCCAATAAACGTTAATTTACCTTCCTCGTTCCCTTTGCATATCCTATGTAACATTGATAGACCATTTTCATCACAATTAATTATTTTTCTTTGTAATTCATTACTTTATCATCTGATTTTCTTATTGATTTTATTCATGTTATCTACTATTTTGCTCGCCTATTCTCGCATTACAGTTAACTTCAATTACTAATTGTTTCCCTTTCCTTGTTGATTCTTCTAATGTTCAGTCTATTTTGCCCTCAGTTTGTATTCTTTAACGACAATACACTGAAATTATGATTCCTTCTTCTTTCTGTTAATTTAATTTGGTTTTATTTTATATTCTCGTTGTTCAAATTCCAAATTATGTATTTATCTTTTTTCAAATCTATTATTGTTCTCCATTTTGTTCCCCATTTAGCAGCATTAAATATCCAATGAAAACTACTGTCTGATTTCCTTCTTAATTTTCCTAGTCAATACCTTCTACCCATATTTGTAACACAATTAAATAACTATTTTCACACACATATGACCAAATTATTTTGTTGTGTTCCACACTTCTGCACTTTTCCACACTAATATTGTTTTTAATTCCTCCTCACCTCTTTCCACAAAAATTTTTTGTCTTTCCGTTTATTTTGGCATTTTTTTACACTTTACATCCCTCTTTTGTTCTTTTTTTCTTCGCGTCCTTCACTCCACAGCTGTATTTCTTCAAAATCCTCATCCCATATATACCTTTTATTGTCTATCCACAGTTTATTAAAACGCACCACCGCCTTTCTTTCCCTTTCTGTTTTACGTTTTCCAGATTTAAACAACTCCCTTCTAATGCTACGTATTGATTCCTAATAATCTTCATCTATGTATATTCCAGAATCCTTAGCCATTTTCTTATTTCCTGGAATCTTGACTATTTCCTTTTATTCCTCTGCTGTAAGTCTAGGGTAATCTTAACATTTTCTTCCCACTCTATGTGTCCTTCCTTTTACCCTGTAACTGTAATTTAAATTTTTCTTCAATCATTTTGACTACCTTTTGTTCCGTACCATCCCAGTTTTCTTCTATATCCTCCTCTATTCCTTTAATTACTATATTTTGTCTTCTATTTCTATTTTACACTTATTCAGTAGTTGTTATAGTAATTCCATTTTGTTTTCCCCTTCTATTTTCTATAACACGCTCTTTTTTCATTGTCTAATGTCGTTTTTATATTCTTAACATATTTGTTTAAATTCTACATCTTCTTTCTTTACCTCTTTCACTTCTTTTAAAATTTCCTCCAATTATCTCGTATCTGTTCTATTTCTGTACCTTCCATCTTACCTTTTCCTTTCTCTGGGCGTGCACTATCGTCTATTCTTGGTCATTTACCTTTCGGGGAATGTATTTTTAGTACTTTTTTTAATATGTATTTTTCACTTATTTCTTGTTTTACCACATATTTATCCACCTTTTTTAAACTCTTTGGTCTCTCTCTCGACATTTCCAACACACATGTTTTTTTTTTCCTTTATTTATCCCATAGAGCATTTAAATTTATATTTTTATTATTGTGCATTCACAGTTAGTCTTATTTGGCAACGTTCCCCCATTCTTTTTTTAAGTTCAGGCTATACTCCCTTCCTTCCCCTCAATGTTCACACCTCACAGTTTAGTAGATTAATTATTTTTTTTTGTACAATTCTCTATTTGATAGCTCACTGTATGTACTTATTGGCAACTTACACACACTTCAGGTACTAAACCAACAACACTCGTTCTGCAAAAATCTCGAAACATCTTGAAAACACAAATCACATCATCCAACACTCTTTGATGTAAATGACGTAACATTTTTTGTACTTGATACGTTTTGATAATCCATTGTTGAGAATATATAAATGTATACCTAATTGGTTAGGAAATATCACCATTGTGAAACTATTTCAAGTTAATGAAATAAAAATTGTACTTTCGACAAAACGTATATATTTGTGATGCTCTTTCAGTAATATAAATATTTTCTACATTGTGTTCTGAATATAATAGAGTAGTTTTTACATGAAGAATTTTTGTTATTTTATCACTGTTTTTCAACACTTCAAACGCAAATAGTGTGGTAGCTGCGGTGGTAAATGTGTAATTCATTTCTTTGTTGGACGTATACATATTTTTAAACCTTTCTTTTTTGGGGGATGAAATGGACCAACAATGTTTAATCAGAAATTGCTATTGATTTTTTTTATTTATTTATAGATATTGCAATCTGTATCAATTTAGTTAAACTGCAAATGTATCAATGCATTAAAGTGACTTTTACTCAAGATGGTAAAAGTGGTGCTTTGCAAATTACTCTACACTATAACTTTTATACAGGTTGTAAGTTTCTCTTTTCTACATATATTTACAAGCAAAAAGATAAGTATCTTAAATGGTTGTATACAAAAACCAGAACTATGTTTTGTAGCAGATAAAGTAGAGGAAAATGACACGAAAGAAATTCTTCTTTACATTTGAGCAGAGCATTTGTATACAATGGGTAGAAATTGTAAGGAAGATGAATATTACTTTTTACTTTGCCAGAATTGAGCATTCAAATATTTAGTAAATTTGGTACTCCATGTAATCTTTGAAATAAAACAAACTCCTTTCACCACAATACAAATTGTAAATATGCCAACTTATTCGCTTAATAAAAATAAACATAAAATCTGCTAATCGGTGCTTCATACTCGTAAGTGATTCACTTCATCATATTCGTAATATTACGAAAGTCGAGAGGTAAATAATAATTTGCTGTTTTTAATTCAGTTTGGGGATACTATTTTCAAATGCAAAAATGGGTCAAGTTATTTATTTTACATAGCTCCTTTGATTCCTTCAGTATTATTTAAATAATTATTGTAATATCTGTTCTCTGTGAAAATGGTGGATTAAATATAAAACTGAATATTGCTTATATTAACTGATACTATCTACCTCCATTTTGCCTTCTCTTTTCCTCTTCTCGCGGCAATTACCACCAAAAATAGGTTTTCAGTCCTATGCCATAAGATTCGTTTTACTTGAAAGGTATTCATGAGCACTTTGAAAAATATAAAGCAAACGTTAAATTCTTTACTCCTTTTTCTATCCAATTAAAATATAATTTGTAATTAGAGGTTAAGAAATTGGTGTTATGGCACACGTACGGATAGTTTTTTTTTTAAGGTATAACTACAAAAATATCTATACGTAATGAAGAAATTCAGTTCTGAACTCAAACTGCTTTTCTTCATTAAGTTGTAGTTATTTCTCCGAAATCGAACGAGTAATATGGTTTTATTAATAATGTTTGTATCGGTTCAAATGCCTCAACTCGAGGACCTCCTACCATTCTCCTCGGGGAAGCAATTTACAGATTTTAGTTAGTGCTTCAAATTTCCTCCTATTAGAAAACAAACATAAATTTAGGCATTCCATTTTAATCACCAATGGACAATTAAAGACAGTTGTTAAAAAGGATGTATATACATAATCGCCACGCTAAATAAATATATTATGAATCACTGACTAAAAAAAAGCGGTCAACATATATAATGTGACTGATTATTCATCAAATATTATTATCTTTTTTTTTCATTTCACTATCAAGGTATTCCTTTTGCGTGCAAGGATGTTCTATTATTTTCCAGTTTTTACCTATTCCACGAGCTAAAAAATTATACTTTCTTCAGAAACATTCAAGAGTAATCATTACTAAAAATTGAAGAGTAAATCATGCCAAATATTTTGTTCCGCTTCATTCGTTAAGAAAAAAAACAACACAAAAACGATAATGTGTGTGTATGTTAGTTAAGGTGTCTTCCAAATCGTAATTGACTTGGAACGCTTGGGTTATAGATGTGCGTGATAAATTTAGAAGTTTCGTAAAAAAACATACAACACATGTGAGTTAAGGAACTTAAAGTACTAATTTTAATGAAAATTGCATTATAGCAATGTCAGAAATTTACCACACTTACTAATACGAATTTTTGGTACATTGTTTTTAAGTATAATTCGTCTGGTACATACAGCTTCGATGAATCACGTAAGGATTAATAGTTGCTTCTACTCTTGAGACATTTAATATGCATCTTTCTGGCATTTAATGTAGTGTTAGGTTGTGTACATTTCATTTTTACCCTATTGTCACCTGCTATTGTCAATTATTTTAGCAGGAACTATTAATTACATTAATTGCATGAATAGATAAGAATGTCTTTAAGCAAACCGAAATGTCCACAGACTCTTCATCACCTGAACGTGATAAAAAATAATTGCAGTCCTCAATGTAGCTTCATCTTCTTCTATCATCGGTCACTTGCGTTGTACATTCATAACTGATATTAAACCACTTGGATAAGGGTTTTATTCATCAATATAGTTCATCAAATTATTATTTTGAAAGAAGTCTAGCGGATTTTGTAGCGACACCCTTTTTTACACTCACAATCTGGGTTAGCTCATGAATGTGCAATATGATTTTTTTTTAATGTGTGTGTATGTTTGTTAAGGTGTCTCAGCCTTCCAAATCTACATACGTATTCGTAAGTTTGGTAAATTTGTGATATCATCTCCTCCGAAATCGCTGCACGTAGATAGGTGGATTCATTAGCAATGGCTTGGGTTACAGATGTGCGTGATATATTTAGAAGTTTCGTAATCGACTTGGAACTTGATCACATGGTATTTCCAGTTATGTGCGGGCCTGGATACTGGTTTCCTGTGACCTCTTCGGCTCTAGACACTGGTAATTGTCCTCTGTAGTTACTTAAAAACTTGCATCATCACTGTCATTTTTCGTGTATTAAAATCGGGGGAGGTTGCCTGCGATGCTACTTCCGCATGGCATTAATCTACGGGCTCAAGTGATTTCTTATTCTTCAAAGTATCGAATTGAGAAACATTTGTTTCATCGGAAGACAAAAAATTTTCTGACACGCTAGAAGAAATAATTCAACTGATAGTGCAAATTTGGGTAGCCACAACACGCAGAGTTCACGTTCAAACTAAGCTCCTACTCAACTAAGTACCTTGAAATAGGTAAAAAAAGAAATACTAGTCCAGAATACCGCCTACCCAAATAAGTAATACAAATTTTGCTGGACTGCGGATATTGTTCCCCATTTCTAGATGGAATCATGTTCTTCACATACAAGTCAATATTTATTTTACATTTATATCGTGACTGAACATTTTTTTTACCTTTGTAAATAAATGGTCTTGAACTACTTGACTAAATGAACGGATTGGAGTTATGAAATACATTTTTTTCTCTTTTGGGCTGAACATATTCTTCCCCTGTACTTCTCAATTTTTCAATTGATATATATCCAGTGTATGTTCCTATTTATTGATAATTTATTGTATCCCTGACATAAGATAAAACTAAACTGTAGAAGCTATTCTGCAGTGGTTGTGGACAATTTTGACAACTCAGATCTCTCTAGGTCAGAATTTTAACTGATCAAGTCATCTGAGTGATTTAAATTGTGGAACATCTTGAAAATGAACTGAATGCTGGGTTTCACAGATCCAGAATTCAGTTCCCAATAAATGTAAAAATATGTTCTAGTAATTGCAAAATATTAATCAGTTCAGATTTATTTATTAGTTGAATTTCTGATTAACTTGTTTCCATATTTAAACAGAATTCTTAATTTCTGAGTGCAATTTTTCAGTTAATGTAAGGTAGTTTGAAGAATTCCAAGGATGCGAAAAACCTATTTGTCTGGCTATCTATGTTTGTAGCTTCAAAATTGCTTAACCCACTGTACTTATTAAAAGTGCGCTAATATTGAACATGTCGACGATAATGAAGCCCTGTATATTTGCATGTTTCGGGGTGTATGTAAGTCTGCAATATATGTGGAAAATATATTTTGTATCAATAAGACGATACATATTTGACCTCTCAAAACTTCCGGTAAACTCTCATAACAGTGTGCATAGCCAGGAAACTAGTCAAAGGGGAGTCTTTTTTTATCACATGATATATTTTATTGCTAAATTTAGATAATTTGTTTATTATTTAAAAAAAATAATTATTAACTAAAATAAATCTTTTGCCAACGTTTCTTATTTTCTTATGAACACAGGAGCATTAAACCAGCAAAAAGGAAAGTCCCACAGTAGCTTTTTTCACTCATTCTAAAATCGTTTGTTTTAATTAAATTCCCAAAAATGGATAATTATTAGATGAAAGATGATGCATTGTTACTAAAACATGTTTTTCATTAACAGCATCAACAGAAATGTTGCGATGACTATTTAAAGAAGTTTAAAGTATAGTATTTAAACAAAGTGTAATTGTCGTTTATGTAATCTAGCACTTCCGATAACATTTGTTTTGTATTACCACCCATTTGTAACTACAAGTAGTTTTTCCATAACATTAGGCCTTAGACGTACTATCACACAGAGTGACAGACGTGACCTTTTCATAGCTTTTGTGATCTATTCAATTACAAAAAAAATGTATAGTAAAGATAGGTAATCTCAAACTAAACGACTCTTTAATGTTGATGCTATTTTGTAGTGCATCGTCTGTATCAGGGATGACTTCAAGTGGTATCACACCTTATTGGATACGTTACTCAAATACTCTTATAAATACTCCGATTGAGGGGTATCGTTCATCTGCTATTTTTGGAAGTACAAAATCCAAAAAAATATACAAAAGTATGATTCCTTCCTACAGTTATAGATATGGTAACACAAAAGCATAATACTTGTGATGTTACAGTAAATATGTATATGCTCCATACACTTAGGTGGCGTAGATAAAGTATCAGTTTCAAACATTTCACAATTTTATCTGATATTTTTGTAACATAGATCAAACTTTATTTGGCTCCTTTCAACACAAGAGTTACACCTAACTTGATGTACCAAACATTTAGACACCCTTACACGGTCAACATGCAACAGTTCAATGTTTTCCGTCAAGTTCAAACTATTAACTTTCACCTGTTTTACCTGATACACACTTTCTTCAAGCCTTCAAAACAAATGTTTATAAACATGTCCTGTCACTCTAGTTATATTTTCAATTGTAGTCGTAATGGTGATTTTACACTTAAGTTATATTCTTTATAAAAAAGTTAGATGAAAAGCGGGACAGCTAAAAAAATTAACGACCTGTTCAATGTCAACAGTTTTAAAATTTGGGATACTAAAACTATAGGAACAAAATTACGTGCACACGAGTTTCTCAAAGACGCTGAATTCATAAAATTGTTAAAATAAAAGGAAAATAATAATTTTAATTTGAAAAACAGCGTTACAAACTTGTCGATTAGTTCAAAATGAAATATATATGTAAAAACTCTAAATTATTAGCTATACATGATACGTATTTTACTATTTTGTTCTAATGCCAGATTCCTGGAGCAGACATTTATTCTAGATATACGTACTGACTGTATCCTATACATTTATATGGACTATATTCAGTTTTGTAAAATGAGACAAAAAGGTGAGCTTACACTTTTATCTCAAGTGTGTGATTTATTATGGCATGTTCAGGGTTCGAGCTATAATTATTTTTTTTATGTTTCTTACTTTGAAAAACTGTTTGTTTAAAAATTATGTCTACGGTGCATGTGTATCACTACTCTTATAAACAATAGACTGAAACATTAACAAATAACCAGGTCACTTAGTAATTAACGAATATGGAAGGATCTATATATATATATATATGTATGTATGTATATATGTGTGTGTACAGTATATATGCCCGTAGATTTTCATATGTGCCTAACTGATCTCACCCTGTTAAAAATGGGAATCTGTTATTGGGTATTCCGTACATCGTATTTATATTGAGTGTTTCTTTAAAGTGCTGTAGAAGTACCGGTGTAATATTTAGTAGAACAGTTATTTTGTTTATTAACTTTAGTATTCTAAACAAATGATAAACCCTGTTAGTTAATCAGTTTCTGAAGCCTAAGACGTAGTTTATCTTTTTAGATATTTGACTTTCATACAAACGTATTATATACATTAGTACAAAAAGCAGAAGATTGTAATAAGTAGAGTAATTATATTAAATTCTACTCTTAAGAAATAATTGAACTCAATATATTTTTACACTTTCGTAGTAGTAGTGAAGTTTAAAGCTTTTTCTATCGACCATGAAGACTGTACATTCCATTGATAAACAGATGTATTAATTTGGAGCGAAAAATAAACCATACACGTGTATTATTATTGTAAATGTGTATTGTCTGTATAACAGTGACTATTGTATAAAGTGATCTTGATCAATTTGTATCAGTTAATCTTAAAGTGTGTTGAAGTTGTATTACACATAATGTTCCGTTGTGTTAAACAACATTAAAATGTTTGTTAAAAACATATATATGTATTAGCTTACTAAGGTCTGAAAAACTGTTCATCAAATGCTATTCCCATTTTCATTTCCAGTGTTATTTCTACATTGTGTTTGTACCTAAGATAATCCTGTTCCATTTTCTAACCCTTTAGAGCATTTCATTGAATGAATAGTAAGTTCTTCGAAAATTTTATCAACACAAGAGTTGAAAACGAAGTATGTGCTCTCTGTACACTTCTAAAAGTCTTTTGAAGACATACTGTACATATAAGGTGTAGGTATAAGTCCCACGATTCTACATATGAAAGGTGGCCGGCTACACGAAACATAGGTTTGTAACGTACTTAAGAATCAGTCACAGTCTCTGCTGGAAACGTTAAGTAAATGCAAATTTAATTTGAGTAACTACTTCCATGTTAAAGACCAAACAACAGAAACAAAAATTGAATATGTTTAAAACGTGAAATATTACATTAAAATCGTCGTCCCTACACAAAACACACAATGCGCCAGAATTGTAAGGTATTTTCAACATTATATATTGGTTTATGTAATATTTTGTAATGGGAGTGACTATTTTCTACAAAAAAAATCTCAAGAGAAGTATAAAAAAATGAAAAGTACAAAATCGTTCAATACGCAAAACTAAATTTACCATACAAACTATTGCTCGTACATTAGACACACAAGAGACCAACATTTATGTAACATTTTATAAGCTACTATATTTGTTATATGAATTTTGATAGATATAAATACAGTTCTCAAGTAAATGAGAAAATTGGGCCATAGATGGCTTCCATTTTTTCAAGATGGTGACTGAAACACAGTCCAACTGATAGTGAGTTTTAGGTGTGTGTTTACAATTGCTATCAAAACATAGGTGCCAAAAATCAGCTGAATGGGAGTTACTTTCAATAAATACACGAATTTCATTGAAGTAGTATCAAACTGTCTGATGTGTACTGCTACGTGTAAAGATTAGATTACATTGAAACATAATGTAATGTCCAATGACTATAAAAACGTGTATTCTTTACATTAAAATATAAACGCACTTAATTTTCAAAGTTTTGGTAATATGATACTATTTCTTCAGGTTACCCTTTTTAGAAATACCAAAACAGCATTAAGCAAAAGCCTTTTACTAGCTTTGAAGATGAAAATAAAGGAAGAAGAGGGAAATCGTCCTTTCATGATGGCGTGAAGTGACCATGTATTTTATATTTTTTTTTAATGAAAGTTTTCAGATAACGAGCCAACATCACTTAAACACTTGCTAATTTAATTATTTTAGAAGTAAATCCTCAATTCTAGAGACCAGATAGTGAAACAGTAAAAAAAATCAGTGTCATAAGCTTTGTATGTTTCATAGTCTACAAGATAGGTGTGACTGAATGGCTATAATTATGACACGTAAACGACTATTTTTAATAGATATATCACCTAAATGTTTTGTAATTGAAATAAATAAATTATTGAAATATATATGAAGTGTTTGCTTGTACTTATCTTTTGAACTCTTAATAAATGAAAGACATTTCCACTCTAACCACGTACGTACGTAAGTACCGTTTCACGCTACGTAAACTAACCAACTAAAGAGCAAATATAAAATTACAATAGCACTGCAAAAATGTATATAGCTGGTTATTGCCAAATATTTCCAAGTTTACTTATCTGTAAGAATACAATGTGGAAGATTTTAGATCTAACAAGACTGTTTCATTTTTGTGACCTGTATCAGATAAACGTGATTATGTGCAGGCTTTTTTCCCACTCTCTACTTTGTGACTTTTACTTCATCGTTATCTAAACATAAAAAAGTACTGTTGTATCACAAATTAATAATTATCTAGGGGCCAATGTGATGTCGACGGGACATCAAACATCATTATCATCGCACATCAACTTTCAGCTGCGAGCAGAATCCGGTCGAGTGCTTGGTTAGTCATTCGCAACAAAATTAATGATTTCCATTTCCACTGAAGGCTAACGTTTGTGAACGTCTTTCATATGAGTAGCAGTTTTTCACCATTCACATTCTGACCAATATTAGTACAGTCAGTCCTCATAAAATGAGCCATGTTTTATTTTCTGGAACAAAGTCCGTCTTCCAAAGTACGATAATAATGATTAATGACTAATAATATTAACATCCTATCAGCATTACATACAAATTTCAGTTTGGGGATATTATAAGTGTTTGAAATGGGCTATACTCTAGCCTAAATATAACTCATCATAAATATTTAACTTTAACTTATTTTCAAACAGGCTGGACTGATATAATTTTCCGCCCTAACATTTATTGAGTCGATGTTGCTAGAGGATGGAAAGGTAGTTTAACTAAGCAGTGTCATATTTAGCTAACAAACTAGAGGAGGCAGATATTCTTAAACTTATGTCATTCTGTCCAATGATTGACGCACACGCGTTTTGAAAGTCCAAACAGCAGAAATGTTGAGATTAGTGACACAGGTAGAGCAAAGTTTACAGGTAATTAGTGATAAATATAAGAGGTGATTACGCATTACGCAAGTAAAATTCTTGAGAAGTATTTCTGCCATTATTTTCGTTCATTCTTCCGTATTACTTTCACAGATTCTCTCTACATTATTTCGATTCTTATAAATATATTTTTAAGTCGTATACTAATTATGTAACTACTTTCTCAACTCATGCACGTTTATTTCTAACGTAGACACAAACACAGTTCTTATAGACTTGACTCCTTTTTACTCTTGTAATTTTTATTATTAATTTTTACTTTGTATATTTAACATACTATCGGCCAAAGTTACTTTCATTCCATTTTTATATTAGTCTGCCTGGCTAGCAAGTGTAAGGGAAAATACTGTCCACTTTGACGGTATTATCTTGCACTGATTGTTGTTAACGCACGGATGCGTCCATTGTATATTTCAAACTTGAAATATACAATGGACGCATCTGTGCGTTAACAACAATCAGTGCAAGATAAAACCGTCAAAGTAAACAGTAATTGGTATTTGAACCATTGAATGATTTAATGGTCAAAGACAACACACTTTAACATCCTGAAATACACAACAACGAGTTTAAAAAACAACCTAAATGACTAATTACAGTCTAGTACAAGTCCTCAATCACCTGCAAATGCCGAAAACACAGGCACGCCATATAGCATCAACATAAGACAGGTTGGTAAACATGTACTTCTTTCACCTGTAATGACCTAATCCCTCTTCAAATTTGAAAAAATTAATGTAATATATTATTTTCATTGTCTGAACATTACTTTAATCAATAATAAAACACAAAAATATTAATCCTCATTAAAATACTTATCGCGGCTGAGCCCCCACTTCCGTAAGGGAAAATAGTGCAAAGCGAATAGGGGTGCAAGTGATTTTTATAAGTTTATCTTACACAAGTTTGTTATATTATTATCGTAATACTTGACAGAAATACAAAGAGATGTCCAGAGGAGTGTGTTTAGACACAGACTCATACGCTGCACACACGAAGTGTTTCAAATGCACATATCCGTTATTTTGAAGCTAGACTCAAGTAAATACTTATCTGCTTTGTGAGTTAAACATATATTTTCTACTATAGAATACATATTTTAACCATTAAATTCGGTATGCCTAACACATACAGCATTTGTTACATTTTAAGGGAAAAATTTGTTGAATTGTTTCCAATAATGACAACTTAACATTAATTACTTTATTTTCAGCTCTTTGTTAAAATATAATGCAATGTTGGAAAGTTAATTAAATGGGGAAATGTAAATACTTTCATTTGGCTCTTTCAATAATCTTGAAAAATTGACTATCAACTTTGCATTCTTTGTGGAAACTAATTCATTTGTCAGTGAAATGAGATGTGGAGTTCTCTGCTCTTTTAATGTGAATTAATGGTTCCAAAACAATAAGGTAAAGTAAATCTGGGACATGCATTTACGGCCTCTGTGTTCTCCGCTACTCCTTTCGGCGCCATTTTAGTTTAACAATAGCTACCGAATCTCGTACTTTAAAAAACTTGACAGAGATGAAGTATCGTTTAGAAACGATATTACAAAAGACTCTCTTGACCTAACCCTTTCGAAAGTCGTGTCCACAAAAAACCTGAAAAAGAAGAAAATAAAACAAGCAGTTTCACACAAAGGTATCTTTGATTTTTATTTATTTTTATAGACTGTCTGGAATTGAACTGCATTTTATACTATAAAACTTAATCTCAAATTCTGGTATAAATACTATTTATAAATATTAATCTATACATCCTCTTTTCCTGCATTTAAATTAAAAGTAAAACAAACGCTCTTGTAACTAATATCAATTGAAAATTACATAGTTCTAGTGTGTACTTCATTTCACTTAATTTAAAAAATTTTAAATAACAATAATATAAGCATATACAATAAATTATAGGGTATCTTCACAGAC
>KZ871027.1:55769-67373 GCA_003456935.1 Machilis hrabei | reverse complement strand
AAAAATATTAATACTCATTTAAATACATATCACAAGTGCCTGAGCCCCCACTTCTGTAAGGGAAAACTTAGGGGTGCAAAAGTCGAATTATAGTGCAACATTTAATTTAAAGTTCCCTTACAGGCTAGTTTGGTCTAAGGATACTGAATTTAATTATATTCCTTAATTTGATTTGAATGCATACTTAAAACATTATAGTACGTTCCTTTTATTTTGACGTAAAAACACAACATCTATCTAAACAAAATCCACAACAAACATTGAAGAAGACTGACTATGCAAGCTCCACGTCTTTCTAGCCATATCAAGAGTGATGCCCAACTGAAAAAGCGCGTCGGCACCAAGTATTAAATCTTGTGCTTACCCATCCATTATTGCAAAATTATTATCGAAACGTTAACCATTCAACTCTAATTGTAACGTGACTCGACCTATGGTAGACTGAATACTACTGTACGCCACTCTGATATCAGGTCAAAGTGTGCTGTCAAAATTTAACGATTGGTCCTTTAGACCCCAAAATATATCGGAGTTGATAACTGATAAAGTAGCACCAGAGTCTAACAAAATGTTCACATCAAAATTTCCAATCCGACCTCTAATAACCGGACGACCATCAAATGAAAATAATCTATTAACATCAGCAACCTTATCATCACTGAAAGACAAACGGGTGTTTTTGACTCTCAACTGTCATTTTCCCAACTTCAAGACTTTACTAGAATGTAAACATTTACTGCGAGTGACTCCACGTCGTCCACATAAATAGCAAATTACTCCCTTTTTGGGTGCACTACATTGACGGAAACTGTGCCCTTTCAAATTGCAATTCCAACAATACCAGTAAAAACCGAGTATTTAGATGTTGCGTTGGATTCTATATTGGCGAGATTTTTATCGAAGTGAGTGCCTTCCGAAACAACCAACGATGGTTGAAAGGCTAAATCCTTACATTATGAATCTTTCACTTTCGGAGATGGGGTATATGCAGCAATCTCAAGATCTAGAGCTTCACTCTCCCGACCTATATTCATCAAAGTCTGAACAGAATCGACTACCTTGCCTTTCAAAGCACGCTTCACATTAGTATTAGCATTTGAAATCAAAAGTTCCAAAACGTCTTCTTTAGACATTGACTTTTTCAAGCGTGACACTAAGGTCTGAATAGCCACGACATAAAAATCAATCGATTCACTCATTTCTTGAGTACGTATATTTAACTCGCGTTTTAATTTAAGTTGATAATCCGGGGTCACAAAAACTAACCTCATCTCATCAAGAAGTTGACTAACACTCCAGTTACTATTAACAGTGCAGAACCAAGCTAAAGCCCTTCCACGAAAAATTGAAGGTAAACCACGCATAATGTCATCATCCGACAAGTTTTTGCATAATCTGAGATCATTAAGCTCTTCCACAAACTTATAAAATTCATTAGTGTCTGTGCTACTAAATTTCAGATGCCAAGTATGAGGTTTCAACTCTCGTTCATGGTCATCTACAAAAGATCTCTGTATTGCTAACCAATTATTAGCAGTGTGCAAGGGAGCTCTCGTTCTAGAAATAGACAATCTATTCTTACCTCGAGTATTAGAAGCCCTCCAAGAAATATTTAACGTTGGACCAGCCGTCCCACTCACGTTAGCCTGCGACAAATTTTCTAAACCAGGAATGGACAACTCTGCATCAGGTGCAGTGGTTTCTCCGTTAATCACCATGCTGACCAAAATTCACCACTGAAAAAAAAATTTTTGAAACAGTAAATCCGGAAACAAACTGTCAACACAATTAAAGACACTTCCAAGAAGATTCAGTACAGCCTGTACACAAGTAAATTTGCACCGCTCACCAAAGAGAATGATTCAACAATTTATGACTTTAACGTAAACTCACTAATAAATGACCTTAACCTCAAAATACCATCAATCAATCAGTCATGCCCCACGTTGGGCACCATAAATATGACGCTATATATGTATATAGCCATAAATATGATGGCCTAAACTACTTACAAGCCCACAATGGGTCAGTCACTATATGACAAATAAATTTAATCAATAACTGCAATACAACTAGCTCAAAAATTCAGACAAATTAATTCAGCCATCAAAACAAGCAATAGTCTCAACAGGGTAGGCTACTGGGTTCGGAGAACTAACAATGAAATTTTAAATAAAATTATATAGCTAACTAATTACAAGAACCAATCGAATTACAAACTGATGACTGATTAATTACCAGAATTAAGGAAGCTACAATTAAAGGGCGCCACCGGAAAATAATATGAATATGGCTTAAGGCCTTTCCGGACGCCTTAAAAGAAAAGAAATATACAAAACATTTACTCATTACAAAAGGAAAAGATGAGAGATGGTAATCTGAAAAGAACAATAAATGAGTTTTATTGCACAAAAATTAAACATGCATTATAAAAAAAAATCCACACAACTGGTGAAAAATAAATTGTAGGTCATATATGTTATGGAATCGTTCTCCCAATAAGTTCAGTGCTGATTCACTCGTGTACCGCTGACTCGAAGCAACCATAAACACGCCGAGGTAGTCACAATAAATACAGCACGTCAATGCTCGTGAAGCCTGTAAAGTGGAAATACAGGATTTAATGAGACTGTAAAAGTATCAAGGCAACACTCATACAAAAAATAATCAGAGAGGGAAAACAATCTTGCAATGCAATACTATATTAAAATCAATAATAAATTCAGTGGCATAAACGTTAACTGTTAACCAAGTCCACGTAACGCATAATCAGAGTACTAGATCGATAACGTTCTCCTCCCGTTATCGGTGAAAGGAAAATTATTCTGAGGAAGTTATTACAATATCGAGTAAACACATCCAATTCACTAAGATAACGTACGCAAAAAATTAGTGGCATAAAACTCCACTATTAACCAGAACAGTATTGCTAATATCATACGCGTAACGGAAACTTAGAAAACTACCCATCAAAACCAATTGAAACAGACCAGTGACAGTCTACAGTTTTACTACCATCACTCAAATAAGGCAAGTGAACCATCCGCGAATTTCAACTCAAGCAATTAAAACGTTTACTATGAATTTATCAGAGAACATCCAGCTAACATTCCACCAGGCAATATTTATCATTCAATAGCTCAACCCAAAAAAAATTAGTCGTTTAAGTATACGGAACGTTTTCCCCTGCGAACATTTGCTCAAAACTAGGTGACGACTACATTAATACTAGAATTTAACTTACAAGCTGAACTACTGAAAGTAAAGTTGTTGACTGAAGTGACAGAAAATTTAACGTTATAAAACAAACTAAATTTCTCTCAAAAGAAAACAAATTAATAGACTGAAAATAAATCCCATTAACTATAATTAAAAACTGACACTCAAGGATGGATATAGTACTCTGTATATCTAGATAATAACAATGTTACGGTAAAATTTACTTAACTTTAGTCAGAAGTAGCTCTGCCCATTCCTTCACTAGATGGGATGTCTGCTTCAAACAGCTGCGTAGCCACCATCAAAGGAACTGCTACCTCCAATCGGCCACGCGTAGACCCAACAAGCGTCAGTAGTCGAAATGGAGTTACGGCAAGACTTGACCTTCATAAACACGTAGTACATACAACAGTTCGTAAACATCAAACTCAAAACTTCTCAAAGCTTCTTAAAACTTCTTAGCCTCGAAAACAAGTTCCATAAACTTAAATAGTTCTCTTCTATGACGGTTCACCTTTCCCAGGGTGAATCTCATAAAAATAAGTGTAGCAAAACACGTAACCGCAACAATTGCCCACACACAGGAACAGTAGACTAGACAATACGTTACTTGAACAATTCCATAAGAGACACTTGACGATGACAAGAGACAACATGAAGACATATGACCAACAGATGTTCGAACTGCACATAACGACGACAACACGTAGATATATGACCCAAAACTCGTTTTTTCAACCACGATCCATGCCAGCACTCTCTTAAATAGCCGTATACACGTGGTGTGACGACATGATATGTAGAAAATTAACACAAGTTAAACATTGTCACACAAGTTGCATAAATCGCAGGGGCAATGGAAACAAACTAAATCCGACAAAAAGTTAAGCAATACGCGTTTCACCGCACCATCCAGCTACACAGGTACCAAACAAAACAAGGAAAAGAAAAGTAAATATCCCAAAGACAGAAAATAATACCCATAAAAATTAATTTTTCAGTCACACACCGATGAGCCAAAACAATAAAATCACCTATGCGTTATGCAGATGAAGTTGTCTGCAGCGCCAATCAAATGGAAGGGGTGGGTTTTGAGTTGGTATATAAAAGCGTGGGACTGTGCTCTATTGAGCAGTAGTTCGTATCGCTGCAACATGGGTAAAAGTAAGGATTTATTGGAGTTTGACAAAAGACAGATTGTGATGTCAAGATGGCTGGGTAAAAGCATTTCGGAAACTGCACGTCTAGTGAGCTGTTTACGATATGCAGTAGTTAGTACAAATCAGAGATGGTTGCAAACAGGTGAAACATATAGCCGAAGACAAGGTGTTGGCCGGCCAAGGGCTATTAACGGCAGAGGGGAGCGGAGACTTCATCGTCTTGTTCGCGCGGATAGACGTGCTACCGTGGCTGAAATTACCAATGAATTTAATAGTGGTGATGCACGGAATGTGTCGCAACACACTGTTCATCGTACATTATTGTCTATGGGACTACGGAGTCGTNGCCCCATTCGTGTGCCTATGCTCACTGCAATTCATTGCCGTAAACGCATGCTGTGGGCACGTAGTCATGCCCATTGGACAACTGAACAGTGGAAGAGGGTCGCATTGACAGGCGAATCTCGTTTTTGTTTACATCATGTGGATGGACGCGTTCGTGTGCGACGTTTACCGAGGGAAACATTCTTACCTGGCTGCACTGTTGGAAGGAAGCAAGGTGATGGCGGGATTGTTATGGTGTGAGCGAGTTTTTCATGGAACGATCCTGGTTCCATTGTCATTGTGCAAGGCAATCTCAATGCTTCCACGTACTTAAACATCCTGGGGGACCAGTTACAGCCCTTCATGTCCACCACCTTTCCANACGGCAATGGCATCGTACAACAGGATAATGCTCCCTGTCACAAAGCTCGTACGGTTCTGGAATGGTTCGAGGAACATGATAATGAGTTTTTTTTACTGCCATGGCCCCCAAATTCTTCCGATATGAATCCTTTTGAGCACCTGTGGTTGCACTTAAAAAACGCATCCGAGCACCAACATCACAACCACGGAATTTACAAGAATTAGGCCAACTTCTGTTGCAATCATGGTGTGATATCCCACGTGCAACCTATGAACATCTAGTTGAAGGCATGCCACGCCGCGTCCCGGCTCTTTTACGCTCCAAAGGCGGAACTACACGTTATTAAGTAAGTGGTTTTAATGTTTTGGCTCATAGTTGTATATTTAATATTTAATATGGTTATATTCTTCAGGAATTCTTTTGCGCTATTTGTTGTGTTATTTACAACGTCATTAATCAAAGCACCTATTACTGTACTCGATGTATCTGGGTAATCTCTTTGGCCTAAGGCAGTGTTCATTTAGGGAGAAATATAGCTCTCACAGAGCTGAATAATCTGAAAAGGTAGACTGTTAATTAAAATGGCTATGCTGACACTCAATGTCATTGGGGACCATTTAAAGGTACATGTGGACTTCTTTCTTCAAAATATGGGCAAAACTTTGTATACAAAAGATCTTATCTGTTAAAGAATAATAATATAATAATGGAATGTATTATGAAAACTCATAAATCAGTAATTCATTTGAAGGATATGTGGTGTCATATTTACGTATAATATTGAAATGATTTATCCATAATTTGATGCTTCAATTAAGAATCGTAACGTAAGTTAGACAGTAGTTTCATTTTATGTAAGCGTACTTAAGATGGTTGAAATTTTAAATTTTCATAACAAAATTATATGTACAATGTATGTATTTTGTTTTCGATCACACTTAGCTTTTCAAAAATACATCTCAGCTTTTCATTCTTTAATTGACCCATTTGGTGTCGGTATTAAGGTAACATCTTACCTCATTCGTGAATTCTTCAATCTGATCCCTTTTCTAACAAAGAGCTGAAGCTTGTCATCACATCGAACTTTATTGAAATACTGAAACAATTACAGTAGTAATGTAAATTATAGTAGCAGTATGTTATTTCCTTTTCACATCAGGGTTTGGATTTGCAATTTAAGAATTGCTTGACACTAAGCGGAGGCTATTACGTTTATATTTATAATCGTGTATTTCTGTTTGCTCTGAAATCGTATATTTCTGTGTGCTGTCTTTGTATATTTAAGTACCATTCTTTCATTATTAATATGAGTGGTATTAGTGTCTACTATAATAAAAATAATTACGTGTCTTAATGGTGTCTGGGTGATACGTGTTGTCTTATCGTTCCATCTTTTCAGTCAAAATGGATTTTTGTGCCGTCCCATCGTTGCAACGGTAATCATTTAATTCTCTGTCGCTACCAAGCGAATCTTTTATCATGGTTGTCCATCTTTCCCGACAAAGATGACTCCTCCCTACTCATTTCCTTTAAAAAGCGCTCATAAAATCTGGATCGTTCCTGTCCATCGGAAGACCTAATAACTAATCTCCCTTCCATCTCAAAGGGCGCAATAGACATTTAACCACTCTATCACATAAGGGTGTTATTTGTCTTAATAAAAACATATTTAAAACGGTATTCATTCACAAAAGTATTATTTCTCATAAAATCATCATATATCGAAGCATATATTTATTTCTGACAAATAAATATTTTACTAAGTTCCCTCTTACGAAAACTTTTCATCTCTAGAGTATACTCCACAAAAATGTAACTAGCCTGCTCTTTAACATCAAAAGCTTTTTGGCTCATGTCCTCATCACATTAAAGGACTCGAAAGACATCAGATCATCCCTTGCAAAGTTAGATCCTTGTCTAAAAAAATATTCATTAAAACTCATATAAAATATCTGACGTCAATATTCATTCATAAAAGTATTAAGAAAACTGACTCCCTCTTCACTACCAAGAGTTATCTAGCCAATCCTATAAGGAACTAAATACCTGTGTTCCTCAAAAGGGCATAAAACACTTAGTTTATTAGTAATTAATTTACGAGATCTTCATCAATTCCGAATAACGGTTGATCATGCCTTTAATGTAGAAAAAAATGCTCTTCCCTCTAATTACTTCACTAAGGTTACCCTACCTCTATAACCTGCAATCCCTGCAGTTACAAAAGTATATCATTTTGCATCATTTGCAATATTCACGTCGCCGGCCGGCATGAAAAAGTAATTGTATTCATCATTGCACATCATTCGTGCTATATTTATCTCAACGTTGAAAATATTTGTATCGCACTTCCAAATATTTCTAAAAAAATCTCTACAACCGTTCAAAATATCTTGGTAGTCGACTGGCACAAAAATAATAGTAGTTCATATTCTCAGCACACAATTAATAGCACATTCGTTATTCTTCAATAGCATATATTTAGTCATACATTGTTGTATTCACGGCACGTTCTTAGCACGTATTTATTCGCATATTCAATGTACGCTTGGTATTTACGTTCATTTAGCATCTAACTTAGTAAAAATAAAAAAGGCGCTTTATCCGTTTCATACAAACCGTAAGGAAAAAATTAAGAGGACAACACTGTGTCCTTTCAGGTATACAAGTTTATTATATTCATACACATCGTATGTTGGGTCTAAGTATTCTATCAAATAAGCAGTGTCTTTGCTAATTTTTTATGTTATCATATTTACTGAGTCCGGGTGCCTTTCTTACGAAATCTGTTTGTGTTGTCTATGATTGGACTGACAATCTTGTTTCCGGTGTTTCTAAAAAAGTAAAGGCCGTTTTTCACCACGTGTATCCTAAAGGAAGTAAATGCATCTTGTTTGTAAGACGAGTTCTAAGCATACTTAGCAAAGTTTATTTTTGTTTTTCTTGATGTTATCTTGTTTCCGTTACTTAGCAAGGGATATATAACCTCTGTTTATTCCGGTGAGGGCGCCTATTTCCAAGTCGTGATGGCTACGCTTCGATCATACTTTGCAGAATTCCTTTTTAATTTAGTCCAGGACATATTACCATTTTCTATTACTAAGCATGTAATAACTCTTTACATGTTTAATTACATAGTGTCTTCTTAATTCTAGTAGACACGACGTAGATTCATCAAAGTTGTTTCTTGATCGAGAAATGCCTTCAGAATTAAATAATAGTAAAATCTGTCATGAGCATTACCATCATTTAAAAATGATGGCAATTCATGTCCGTCTTTTACATTATTGTTTAAATTCA
This sequence comes from Machilis hrabei, assembly GCA_003456935.1. Classification (NCBI taxonomy): domain Eukaryota; kingdom Metazoa; phylum Arthropoda; class Insecta; order Archaeognatha; family Machilidae; genus Machilis; species Machilis hrabei. The sequence goes on along the minus strand of KZ871027.1, from coordinate 59,009 downwards.
GTGAGGCTTTTTATGTAAATCTCTTTAAACGAAAATCCGATTTCTTTAACACTAATTGACCCTGCGGTATTTTTCGTCACAAGTGTTGGCCTTGTCTAAAGTGGATTTTATTAAATTGTCTGGCATTCAATTATGTATTGGTAACGCCGTTCGTTTCTGTTCGCGTTTTCTACAGACCTTAATTTTCTAAGATGTGTTAAAAAACAAAATAACGGCAAAAATAAATCTACTACACCAATTTCATCTGCAGAAATTGAGGATTTATAATAACAAAGTACATTGTTAGGGTTACGAGCGGCAATGCGTCTAAGTGGATGTGACATAAAAAATAACATCACTGTTACGTATACAAATCTACAATATGTATACCTATGTGCATTAACGAAGCGGTTTATTTACATACAGGGCGAGTCTTGCTAATACTAATTTTTATGTCTGTTCCTTTCCAAGTGACCTGCAAGTCAGATCACGTCGTCAGGAGATGATGCTTTATTAATTTCCTCTGAGTTTTAAAGTATTGTGTGCATTTATTATATCGCTATCGCTTGACTGTCAAATTTTGACCTCTGATATTATCGCGGTTTGTGCTGGCTGGTTCGGGTGTTTTTTTCTGTTTCGAAACTAGAGTCATTAATTTTACACTTTCGTTTGTTCATTTCGAAAGGAGTAACCTTCTCGCTATAATATAGATGTACATGCGACCTTGATCTGTCTGCGCTGGACGAACGTGCAAAAGGCGTACACTTGATGGTGTCTGTATCTAATTTAACAGTTTAACAGCTTCTTAGTTCTAGTCACTTCATGTAAGTCTGACACTTGTTTGCGTATGTTAATGCTGTGATATTTCCTAGCGTGTTAAAAATCGAAACAATGGCCTATTTATCAAATAAATGGTAATCACATACTGATCTTAATTAATTTTCCATTGATATATCAAGTTTCAAATTTACAATCTGGTTCCTCCGTGACGCGGTACCTACGGATGCAACACGTTAAAACGTTAACAAGGAGTTGAGTTTACCTAGAAATTTCACGTACACGAACTCTATTATATTTGGTTATTCACAAGAGTGTGTGTTTCTTATCGAACTCGAGTCTGTTATCTATATCTAGTTGGGCCTTGGTCGTTGCGCCTTGCGCCGTATTTAAGTATAACGCTACTTTCGTGGATCACCCGGTGTCCTTATAAGCTAACACTAAACGTTATTCTTATAATTAACACTATGCAAGTTGGGTCATGTACTTGTTCTAATTACTTTAATTACTAAGTACAAAAAAGGAAACTCGTTGTATAACCTGAAAAAGAAATTTTAATAATACCACCTGAAAATTCAAAAAATGTCTGGTTTTTGTTAAATAGTTCTCGTGTCTGTACTCAGCTTGTTGTAATTAACATTGTTTATCGTAAGGTAAGACCTAATTCTTGCGCGATATTTTCAATTAATTATTAATTTTATTAATCGCGGCAAGATACAATCGATAAAAGAAACATTTCTGTCTGACGCTTGACTGTACATTATATTTGAATCACGGATAAAAGAAGTGAAAAAAATTAAACTTATGCACCTTGTGCGTGGTATAATAAACCAAAAGTGAGAAAGAGAACAAAACAAAAATAGACGTGCGTGAAGTTTACTTAAAATCTGCATGATCCTGTAAAAACAAAATCCGAAAACTAGACTTTTTAGCTCTATGACTAAGGCAGTAACAAAAAGGGACCCTATTGTCTAAACACACTGTTGAATCTCTTTGTTGGAGATCGTCTTATAAATACCCAGAATATTTAGAAGATTTATAAATTGTCTAGGATTATCTTGTCCAGGTATCATGAAATAATAAAATTCGTATTTGCTAACTACTTGATGTCTAGGATCTGGAGTAATAGTTCCTATCTCTACCTGTTTGCCCTTATTAGGTTTCTTTTTAAAGTACCAGTCTCCATTGTGAAATATTACTGAATGAAACCCTTACAGCTAAATATCGCACACGAAAATTATACAAAGACGTTTTCAGATGAAATCATTTAATTAAAAGTTAGGTTAAAAGCTTTACGATAGAACTGAAATGACGAGAGAGAGAAACATATTTGTCTAAAAATTAACACTCTGAATAAAGCGCGATTTGCACGCAAATGACTAACTACACGAATGACTGATCAGGGTAACGAACCTATTAAAACCGTATAAAATGTAAAACACACCGAATTTGATCAAAAATGTCTATTGAAACGTAAAATAGAATTAATATCGTAAGGAGTTATGAGACGAACTAAGTCTTTGTATGTGTTCCCGTATTTAGAGAAAACCAATTAATATTATGGCTCTGATATGTTAGTGAGAAAAGAACAAAAACATTACGTGGCATTTACGGTAATTGCTGGCTTGAATTTGTGTACTATGATTTCAAAAGTTATATTATTCTCACAGGCTGATCAAAATTATTACGGCAGTAATTAAAGTTTCATTGGTACATATATTACAAAATGTTGTGGTTAATTACTTGTGATACTCACAAAAATGTTTTCGTAATGAATCTATCGCTTTTACTACCCGGCGCCTCCACCATTTTGTAACTGGAGTTATGGGGGGTGAGCTTAGGAGGAAAGTTAAATAATCGCTTGGCAGGGAATTGTGTGAAGTAGGATCTAATGTTATATTTATTACGCAATAATAATGTGGTTTTTGAACTGAATATCACTTTTAATTGGCTGAGGCCAATACAGAAGCCTTGTATCTTTTCGTATGGCAATTACTGCTTGATAACACACATATGATACACATAGCCGTTGATTTGGTAATTACATTATAAACACATAGAATAACTTCATGATAAAAGACACTTACACACTAACATATAGGATTAACACTTATTGTTATATATTACCGTTCGTAGTGATGTCGGTAAGATGGCTGACCACTCAATTACTTTAACACTGGAACTCCCATAAAAAGGGGTATCTGACAGACAAGACCGCGACAGCCATCTCAGCGTTGAGAGCTGATAGAGAGGGAGACACGATATTGTGCGCTCTATTTTATATAGTACACGTTCTGTCGGTTGTAGGTTGCCACTCCTTGGTCCGTATTCACAGTCGTTTCCGCGAGAAGACTAACGGTGGACAAAATGAATGCAGTCCATTTTGTATTCAGAGTCGTGGTTTAAGGCTAGTCCGTGTTTCGTCCGGGATTAAAATGGTCTCAATATTTAGACCTGGGTACCCCCAGGTTTAAAGGTGGATCA
>KZ871019.1:44120-55428 GCA_003456935.1 Machilis hrabei | reverse complement strand
TATATTTTGGTTACAAACAGTAACGAAAATATATTCGTTCCTTCAATTCGGTACACAACCATAACCTTAACGTACGAATTACGTATAGCCATGTAACGAAACGTAATAACGTTTTTGTTCGTACCTACCCAAACTAAATGCAACTATGTTTTGTTAGTTACGGCAATTTTGTTACGTTTATGTTAAGTTAGTGACCCTTGTTCTGAAGTGGATATTGTATCTGCAAGATTTCGATTTTTTTATAAATCACCTATCGGGCTCAGACCTATGTAACTCGGACTATTTTTCTCACGTGATGCAAGAACCCGCAAATTCAGAGAGTAAAGAGAAAGAAAATGCCTTAGTTAATGCGGTCCAATCGTGATTGAAAATTTCAAAAGAATCCTCCTTAAATCATTCACAATTTGAACCTACTGATTATTTATCTTGGTCTAACGATAAAATGAGAACACGTTAAATATAATCAAATTTTCAGCCAATTAGAGTCGGGCTAGACGGACAGCGATTATATTGTAAATAGTCAAGGAGTGTTGTTTCATATATTAAAAACAGAAATAATGACGAAAATATTGTGTTGTGTTCAAAAGCATTTATAACTATAGTTTTGGAAAGTTGCCATCGAAATATTTTCAGCGGCTATTTTGAAAAGAAAAGGACTATTCATTTGACTAAGCGCAATTTTTATTTTTACAAAATGCACAAAATAATTAGTAATTATTTGAAAATTTGTGATTTGTGTCAACGAAACAAATCTAGTCCCCCAAAAATGATCCATTTGTTAAAAATACTTTAACTTTCGGTTCAAGAGCATTCCAGTCGTGTTCGATGGTTATTTTTGGAAGTTTGCCTCAAACCTCCAGAAATAAGAGGTATTTTATAACGTATGAGTGTATGTTTACCAAATATTTGATTTGGTTAGCCATCGAAAACACTAGTGCCGAAACTATAGCGAAAGATTTTGCGGAAAATGTAATCGCACGCTTTACACTTTTAGACACTGTAAATTATAATCTAGGAAGTAATTTTTTCTCAACAAGTTTTAGAGGGTTTGTGAATTCTTAGGAATAAAACGTACCACGACATGTCGTTTCTACCCAATAAGTAATATTTTGGGTCAGCTTTTACGTACATACCAATCACAGAGAAATTGTGAATGGCACGAAGTACTTCCATTTATAACACGGGACATATACCACACAAACTATTATTTGGAAACGACGGGGAACTTCGACATAAAGCTATAGACAATCCATTAGTATTCAGTTATATGGACTAGCCTACATACGCATAAATATTACCCAAAACATTACAATACTCTTTTCAATTAGTAAGAGACAATCTAGACAAGGTTTCAAATAAACAACAAGAACAGTAAGCAGAGATATCGGTTCCAAATGATTTTAAGGTCGGATCCNTAGTTCTATATTCTAATTTGGCTATTTAAAACATAAAAAATTAGATCTTAAGTAGTTTAGAATTTTTGAAATTGTTAAGGTGCTTCATTACAATACGCGTGTAATTTAACAGTGAACCTTTTATAACACGTGCAAACTATTTGAAAGTTATTAGGAACGAATACCCTTTAGTAAGAATTTAAATAATGAGATAGACAGTTCATTAGAGGACATAACACATTATCCTCCTCAGTGACAACCAGCGTTTAAATAAACGCATAACATTCCAAATACCACCGGCAATGTTAACATTCGAAAATACAATCTGCGTAGGAATTGCACAAGAAAAATGCGAGTTTGCTGAACGTGGATATTCCCCACAAATCGCTGACACGACGCAATTTGTGGACCATGAAAACTTAGCTGAAGACGAACAAGTAATCGCAGACAATGAACGCGTATCGTCACGCAACGAACAGAGTCGAGTGCAAGATACACTATATACAATTATTAACGAACACTATGACAACACACAACCTTCAGAAAAGGATTCAAGTCACATTGCGTATAGGTGAAGAGGGAGGAATATTCGATAAATAAATGTTACGCCTAAAAACAAACCAAATAGCGAGGATAAACATTTCCGTTTATTAGATTTGCTAGAAGAAAACGCTGACATAGACCGAATAGTATAGGACGCTACCTTATTTATTTGATTGAAAAAAGTGGATTTTCAGATTCCAGAGACATACAGGTCGATTCTGGAACGACACGTTGCTTAACGATTCTAATTCATTTGAAATTTTTAACGGTCGCTCCAACGATTAGTTGAAATTTTGGTAGTCTGTATAACACATCGTTGACGAAGCCATTACGCACCACTATCTGAACGATTGTCGTTACATACTTGGAGTGAATAGTCGCTAAACAGTGACTGCGCATGCGTGCTTTGATACTTAATTGTTTGTTGACATCGTTTCCACGGTTTAGTTGGAGCCTTGAAGGCGCGAGTTTTGGTAAGATGGAGCGCTATGGAACTTTATTAAGGCAAATCCTGTCTTATGAAAAGGAAAGCTAGCTCCAAGTGTATCTTTTAAAGACATATGGAGGAAATTGAGAAGCACGTAATTCAGGTGTTCCAGGCCATTTGAAGGTAAGTACATGTATTTTTTTTAAGTTTATTCACAGATACATGACATGTCGTGCAAGTTAACCTGTAAGGCCGAGATTAAATAATAGGCGAATCACTTCGCTCGCTCCCTAGTATGCTTTAACGTCGGCTTGGTAGAAAATTAGATGGAAACAGCAACAAAATGGAGAGCATGTGGAGTATGAAATTGATCTATTTGTAATTAGAACCTTACCTATCCTCGCCTACACTTTATCCTTTTTGAACTACGAAGCACCTTAACTTTACCTACACTGTACCAACAGATTTTGAGTGGATTTACTCAATTTTAGTTGGATTAGGGTAGGCCTAATTATTAGCTATATGTATGCAAATGATTTGTTTAGATTTTTACTGACAATTGTGGTCTAGAATTTTATTAAACGACAATTAAGAAGAATTTAGGATGTGATATTGGATTTAACACTTCTAAACCTCTACCGAACTAGTGTATCATACACTAGTTCAGAAGAAGGACTTTACAATTGTTAGGCCTACCCTAAACCAACTAAAATTGTATAAATCTGCTGAGAATCTTTTGGTATAATGTAAGTGAAGTTAAGGTACTGGGTATGTAAGAAAGGATAATAAACGAGTGAAGTTAGGTAAGGTTATATTTACAAATATATAAATTTCAAACACCACAAATTATCCATTCTGCTGTTGTTTTCATCTAATTTCCACCAAGCCTACGTTAAGGCTTATTAGGGAGCGAGCAAAGTGGCTCCCCTAATTATTTAATCTCGCCTATACAGGTAAACATGCAAGACAAGTCGTGTATCTATGAATAAACTTTAAAAGATATATACTTACCTTCAAATGGCCCGGTACACCTGAATTACGTGCTTGTAAATAAGACCCCACAACTTCGATTAATTCGATTGCTTACTCCTTTGTTTATTGAATAAATTTTTAAAATCTCTTATTTCCCAATGAAAAGGGATCGCTGACATTTCTGAAAATTCTGTTGAGCAATCGTTGCACGTTTTCAGAATAAAAAGCAGTAATTAATGCTGGTCAATATCTATTTATATATTTCAAGCACAGCAAAAATAGTTATGTGACCTAACTGTTCTCATTTTCCTCCAAAACATCCATTACGTTACCAAAACATGCAAACCCAGCGTCCATTTTTGTTGTTTAGTCGTAAACGATACAGCTAACGGCGAGCCAGAAGCAGCCGTTCAGATNTCTCGTTAAACTCTTAAAACTCAGCGATAATTGTTTAAAACTAACGACCAGAAAGCCTTGCAGAATACGAAATTTCTCAAAGTCGTTACGGCAATGACAAATCCCCACTCAACGATTTGCTAAGTTATAACGATTGTCTTACAGAATACGACTGATAGAGGCACTCATTGCTTATCAGTCTGTGATAAGTAATTTTATGTACAGTGGAGCGGATGAATCCGTAGATTAATGGAGACATCCAAAACCTGGTCCATCCAGTGAGGTAAATTTTGGGAAGGAATCTCCGACTGGAGTTGGACAATCATTGTGTCCCTTTGTAAATCAAAGAAACTCGTCTCTGAAAGAAAATACAGACATTGATTCAGTTATCCGAACTTCTGACATTTCTATTATTAAAGAGATATATAATCAAAATAGTTGTCCAAAAATAGTTGATTTTACAGTAACCTTTCCAGTAGTGAATCAAGCCATGAGCGAAGTAGTTTTGAACGCTTATCCAGGAGGGCAATTTCTTAGGCAGGAGTTAAGAGTTAAACAAATTTTGATCGATGACGGTTCACTAGTGAGCGAAATAACAGAGAATGATGACGAAACGAAAACCGTGTCGCTTGTGAATACCGCAATGGCGGTCACAATAACTGAGGAGTTAGAGAAGTTTTGTTAGCCTTAGTAATGTAAATTGTTGCCAGAACTAGAATTTTTTTAAATATACTGTGCCAACCTGGTGGGTGAAATCTAAAGTCGAATTGGAATTTTAAGTTATTTCTGTTAGGTAATGGTATCCGACCAGGACCATATATCAAATACTTAATTGTTTTTATTATTTTTCAGGTGGACCAACCGTAACGTGTGTTGACATTGATCTTGTGGAAAGTCGATTTCGTAAATTCAATTAATGACAATCATTCGACAACTTTAAATACTACAAGCCTTGAGAATTTATCTGAAAATGAAATAGCGAAATATATGTTTGCAAAGCAGAAACGTCCTTTGAATTATATGTACTCGCCATTAGAAGTGCATAAATTTATGAGTTCAATGGCAGTCAGAAGTAAGGCTGTTTTACCAAAAATAGACCCATCTGAATTTTACTATCTTCTCGTAAAAGTTGTTCAGTCGTAAAAGAAGTCGAAAATATTGAATACACAAATCACAGCTGGGTTAACACACCGTTTAGGCACGGCGTCATCGAAATAAAGACTAAAGTAGCAGTGAACAACATTGTGATGTATGTGCTGTGGCAAACATTTGGAAAATTGCCTAATGAGAAAGCCGAAATATTACGAAGGAGAACACAAAGTTTCATTTTACCTTCGATTTATTAGATTATGAAGAAACTTTTAGTGCTTCATATACAACCATGGCGCACACCAGCAAGCACTGATAAGCGCTGTAAAACAGAGAGAGAGAGAGAGAGATACAACCAGATGATAATCTTACATAACGTTTTTTTAAACTGGAGAAGTTTTGTGTTGTCGAGTACATTGTATATTTCTGTAGAATACTTCTAAAATTTTTATTTTGTTCCATGGATGCTTAAATATTTTTCCATTGGATTTTTAATTGTGTTATTGCTAATAACCATTTTCATTTGTGCACAGGTTTGTTTAATAGCCTATATTTTCTTGAAAGATTACATTACATATACAACACTAATAGTTTTTACATTTAAATTCATATGGGGCACTACTATTTTTGTTTGCAAGATAATATTAAAGAAAATTATCAAACCCACAGAAGGTGCATACAATAGTAGGGGATGTTTTAGGGGTTCGAGTGAGTGGAGTGAGTGGCATGAGTGGGCTGAAGCACTATTCAACTACCTTACCTAACCTAATCCTTCAACTACGTAACTTAACTCTCTCCAGTTACCTTACTTAACCTAACACCCTTGAACTATATACCCTAACTTGACCTTTGACCCTTAATTAGATTTTCGATTTTTTTTTTCGATTTCGTTACAGGGCTACCTGTATGTCACGTGATGTGACGTCATGTTCANGTGATTTAATTTATTTTACTGAATTAAAATCTGATCTGACATGACTAGTATTCGAACTTGCAATGTTAGCGTTACTGGCCCAGCGTCTTTACCAACTAGGCCACGAGGAGTTGGTATAGAAAAGGGAAACTTAGCCATTTAAACGAGTGTGAATGTGTTGGCTTGTGAATATGTTACGTCACATGCTGTGACGTCATGTTCAGATGATTTAATTTATTTTTCTGAATTAAAATCTCATCTGTCTCCACTAGTATTCGAACTTGCAATGTTAGCGTTACGGCGCCAGCGTATGCCATAGATGCCATAGCAGAGTAGATGGAAACTTAGCCATTTAAGTGAGTGTGAATGTATATTGATGGTGGCGCCATCTGTTCACAACTTTATGAAACATCCTAAAATTCTATTAGCAATGCCACCTAGCGACCATAAATAAAATTAACTTTTATTTAATGACAGAATCATGGCGCCATCTCGTGAGAACTTTGTGAATCATTTACTAACTCTGTTAACACAACCATCTGTTGATAGCTTTATGAAACGTCTTATGACTCTAATACCAACGTCATCTAGTGAGAACTTTGTGAAACATCTACCAGCTATGTTACCAATGCCACCTAGTGGCCATACATTTAATTAATTTTAAAATTAATTACTAAGTCGGCCATCAAACCAAAGACTTGTTAATCATATATTGACAGCTTACAGTTAAGTGATAATATACTGAATCATAAACTCAAAACATGAGATATATATTTAAATGACATCGACTTCACATTATATATATTATTTCAAAGTGTTATTGTATACTTTAATATACTGTGTGGTAAAAATCGTTGTCAGCTTAAACATATGCACGTATGCATATGTTTGAAATGAATTCGGCTTCAGATTGTATGTGTTTTCAGAGTATTAGTGTTTAACNTCGGCTTCAGATTGTATGTGTTTTCAGAGTATTAGTGTTTAACTCATCATATGATGTGGTAAAAGTCGTTGTTATTTCAATTCCAATCTAATTGAAATGACATAGGCCTAAAGGAAATGAGTTTAACCGGATAACTTTTGCCGTTTAAAGTAACGTTAGACTAGTCCCAAACCTAAGAAAATTACAGGTTATACACTTAAGAAAATTATAAGTTATACTTAAATGGGGAGAGGTGAGCTAGTAAAAAATGCATTTGTTTCGATTTAGAAAATACATGAATTTTATTTTTCTAATGTACATCGAGTTGAAAGTAATTGTTTCTTTAGGTAAGAAACTTGGTTCATACATGTGTAAAACAGATTGTACAGAGATAAACAAGATACAACGTTTTCCGTTCTAAACTGTGCAAACATTGAATTCTGCTCCATATAAATCAATGTCTTTCGTGCAGTGTGGTAAAGAATGCATCAACGTATTCACTCCATATTTTATCTGTCTGGGCATCTTGAAGGGCCTGTTCGTAAGATATACACCTTTCAATAGCCTGCGTTAAATGTGGCTGCTGATTACAAATGAATTTAACATGTTCAATCATAAATTTACTTACTCTGCAAAGCTTCACGATATCGTCCTTCAATAAAGTCACAGCTTCCAAACTATTTTCTCTTCGCAACGAAAGCCACACGCCAGTACCGTGGGGTACATAATGAACACAAAGAACACTATCGTCTTCTTCATAAATGGTCAACACTGTGTCACTGTCGAACGATTGCCCGTAATTTGAAAAATCACTATAGAAATCGATATTGGCTTTAACACTGTCCAATGTTAGGGCAACAGCTTCAAACTCACTGTCACTGAGAACGATGGTGTTGCACTCGTAGTCGAATCTCGCCTTCGTCCATATCCTGATTTGAGGTACTTCTCCCTGGAGCGTTGCTATAACGATACCGCCGCTTGGTAAACTCCATCTATTGAATACTGAAGTAGATTTATGAGAATTCGGGACGTCAATGGCTGGTTCCTGATCCATTTCACTGTCGGTAAAAAACGTAAGCTGCTTCTTCTTTAGATCTCCAATACGTGTAGGGTTAATCCGCTTCAAGGCAGGAGTTTGAATACTTGAAGGTGTTGATACGGTCTTCCTCTTCTTAAAATCATCACCCATAACAACAGCAGGCACAGAGCGCTTCATGGTATTCGTCTGACGGGGTCACTGATTAGCGGTAGATTGCTGAAATGGACGGAAGAAAAGCCGTTAATAAAGGAAAATTTTGAGATAACACATGATACTCTAAATAAAGATACACTCACTGTAGTAGTCACCCCCTACAACTTTAATATTACCTAGCAAATAGCTCTTCAAATTTAAACAAACGCGATATGCTAAATAAGAGAGTACCAAGAGTAGTACCTCTATCTTGATATTACCTAAAAGGGTGCCCTACTTACATAACCGCATGAATAATCAATTTCCTACAACTACTTCAGAAATCTAATTATTCACACTATACGATCCAAATTTAAACCAAACCTTTTGCGGTCAGTGCCTAGCTTGGCCAAAACTTAGATTGGTCCGGATAGCTACGGGATTTCAACAACGGCTCATTTACAATGAACTATTTTACTTAGAGCCAACATTAATCAATTTAACAAACATTTATCCACACTGTCGGTTTTTTAGAACATTAGGACTTTTCCATTTGTTGATCAAATTTGAACAGCCTTTTAGCAAGTTTAAACTTTTTATTATTGATATTCCTTTTATAATGACGATTACACAAAACATAAATCTTGGGTAGAGCATTAGCACTCTGAGAACTGCTAATTAAGCAAGGTTATTGTAACTGAAAATTAAAAGACAGCTAAGCAGTTCGCTGCCTCAATATAGAGCAAGAGAAACACTTCCAGCACACTGCTAAGTAAATGATATGCGTAATCTTTCGCATGAACAGCAACAAAACTTAAAACTTTCTTTTAACGAAAAACACATAAAATACCTTTTGAATGTGAAGGTCGTTTAGTAAACAAAATATGAATTTAAATTATATATATTACGTATTATCGTTTCAACACATTAAATCCACATCCAGGTACAAAATATTTAATTACTTCAGAGCACGGGTAAAAGGTAAAATCTTAATAGACACAACCGTCTATCCAAGTAAGTATTATTTACTCCCCTTGCTCTCAAAATAAGCTCCTTGCAATCAGATAAAATACTCTAAATCAAAGCTCTAACTCAACACGTCATTGACCAAAATAATGAATCAGTTGTTTCATTTAATAGTCGTGTGCCAGCAAAATAAAATATATCAGACATCAAATATGTCTGATCAAGGATAATAAATGAAATCTGCCTTGCAGACAAATACCAAATACATACGATACCATACAAAGAGCCTCTTCTCACTTGAACAATCGTTGTTATTAACTACTTGGACAAAGCTTTACCTTAAAATAATCTCTATCGCCACTTTGCGACGTGATTACTTCAAAGTCCACTGCCCAAGTCCCTACTGATTGAATATTCGATCACACTCCACCACTTTGGCAAGTTTTTACTTCTGCCTCACAAACAAAAACCCAGTTCCGGGCATCGGCGTTCAATATACTACCTCGCGTGATATTGCCAATATTTGCAACTCTCTACTCAAACTCGAAGAAATTGACAGTGCTGAGTTCTACATATTCTGAATACCAATTGTTAACCATATCCTTTCTGATTGCATTTAACAGCATTTCTTGAGCGGATGTTCATTTAAACTTGAACAATTCAATTGAAAGTCCATCTTACTAAAATAAAACATTTAAATTAAACGTAGAAATTCTAATTTCTACAACTATGTCTCGATTTTAGGTCAGTAGCTATCACGCCATGCAGATATAATTACGTGTCATGTGTGCTATTGATTTTTCTTTATTAACGCTCTATAATTGTTAAATATTTTTTGTAGTGCTTCTGGATTAATATATGTTTTGTGGAGGTGATAGTGAGATAGTAATAATTTTAATACTGTCATATCAACAATGTTTGTGACTGCTGGTTTTGGATGTGACTGTGTGTTGTCGTTAAAAGAGATAATGATTGTGGAATGATCACTGGTAAGCGTGCTAGAGTACTTGGACCAATACAACTTATAAGCTAAGTTATAAGAAACTAAATTTAAAAATAGATTTCCGTTGACCAGCACTTTCTGTTGGTGGATTAAAATTAAGCAAAATAAAATCTGTTAGGTTAATACAGTTTGAGATTTGATTATCTAATTTGTTAATTGTTGAAAACAAGTTGTGAAATGAGCATTTAAATGTCAACAAATTATTGTGTGACTTGTAGGTAATTTGAAAAGATAAACTAAACATGGTGATAATGTGTTTGTTCTAGGTGTGCAAGATTAAATAAACATTGTTCTTGTAGTCAATGTTTATGAAGTTTAAACATGTGTAACATTATGTGATTATTAAATCTAAAGTTGAATAGNTGCAAGATTAAATAAACATTGTTCTTGTAGTCAATGTTTATGAAGTTTAAACATGTGTAACATTATGTGATTATTAAATCTAAAGTTGAATAGCTGTATTAATCTGTTGTGCATATCAGGTTGAACTTCGTAAGATTAATGGGGTATATTTTGTTTTAGTAGTAAATACATAAAAAGCAGTAGAGAAACACTGTTCATTACTGTCGTGTTCTGTAAAATTAGAGCTTTGTAGTATCAAGAATGGAAAACAGAACTGTACCAGCCTGTTCTACGTAGAAGGTAACATGTGATATAGACGCTGCAGATACAGATAATTGTTCTTGAATTTGTGATACATTTTTAATACAAGAAACAGCGACCAGATGCTATACGGAGATGGAAAGACAATGTTATATACTACTGAAGGATTTGTTCTCTGACTGGTATGAAGTTCGCCTTTCTATTAAACATCACGTTCATCTTCTTATACGTGTGATCAATATTGTAAACCAGGATTAACTGGTGTTCTAATAATAATAATTCAGGTTTGCTCTGCTGTATAACATTTTATTATATGGCAGAAACTAATTATACCTTTAAGACATTATTTCGCATGGGAGAAATATTAGGTATGGCCTGAAGAAATAGAAAAGAACATAAGATTCATCAGTATACGAACGCGCTCTTTAAACTTGGGTGACTAGCATAATTATGTTATGAACATTGTGATTAACTTACAGAATAATAAACATTATATGATTAAATTTAACTAGCTTATTTGAGTATCATTAAGCAATAACTGAAGAGAAGAATAAACCAAAAATATCCCACTAAAAACGATTTTACAAAAATTTTACACTAATGTGTGAAATACTGTTATCAGTATATTCTAAATAGCACAAATATTGCAGGATAGAATTGAACAATAAAACATATTCATTTATTATGAAAATATTAGAAACAGCTGCTAAGATTACTGTATTTTCAGGAACATTTTAAATGTAGTGACATAAATTTCTATTGCAACTTTGTAAAAACTTTATATTAAACAAATTTCAGGCCTGCGAATGCTTCTTATCGGAGCATGTCAACAACGAACACTGCGCGCTGAGGAAATGCTTGAAACTAGGTTGCTGGATTCGTCATCACGGTGAGTGTATCTTTATTTAG
>KZ871017.1:9043-20459 GCA_003456935.1 Machilis hrabei | reverse complement strand
TGTTGTGTTTGTTTGGTCAGTTGGGGGAGGCTATCTTTTGAATAGGGGGAGCTTGAACCCCTCTAAAAAAGGCATAGTGATGCCCCTGGCCCTGAGAGTACCCCCCAGGCTAATGTATTGTCTGTGAGCACTGTGGCATGACAGAGTGTGTAATCATGGAGAACAGCGACTCTGTTTGCACGCTAAAGCATGTGTCCTTCACTACTTAATGTAGCAACTGTCTATTGCCATCTGACTACCTTGCTTTTGGAAAACTAAGGAAGGCACTGCAGGGAAAGAACTTTAGGTTGGACAATAAAGTGGGGATGTAGGTATACTTAAATACCTGCTATTCACAGTTATGCGATATAATCTACTTTTGGCAGGATATTAACACGAGGTTTTAACTGAGCTTTAATAGTTTTAGCCAAAATCAGGTTCATATTGCATTAATGCGAATAGTGGGTGTTTAATTGTCTTACCTATTGAAGGAAAACTAATATTTAACTTAGCGAAAAAGAGGGGGTTGAAGTTAACGTGATAGTTCCCAGTGAAGGTCAATGAAGAAGGTGATTATGTCATCTAACAAATCATGTGCTTTGGATATCATGTAAATTATTAGCAACAGCCTTCAGCTGTGCTGCACATTTTTCACAGGCAGTTCACATTCATTCGTTGACTATGCTGGATGTAGCCTAGCGCAGTAGATAAAAGTTTTTGGGTGTACAGCCATGACAGATTTGTTTGTTTTCGATTGGATGTGTTTAACAAAGACACATCATACAGTGAATCACAAAGAAAAATAATTAGTTAAGTGTGTGATGTGACCAGAAATTTAATGGCGTGGATTAAAGGCATGATTATTAGATTAACCTTTTTGAGGTAAGTCACTGTTATTAGAGGAAAGTGACCAAAGTCGGACCCCCATTTTGTTTTTTACATGTACTTAATTTATTTCATGCTATTTTTAAATGGGTTTCAACAAAATGAGTTCTTCAATGTGTTTTCTAACACTCGACATGACCCTATTTAACTTAAAACTTATCAATTTTTTCAAATGAGGTTTTCCATGAAATGTGACAAAACTTGTCTTTGGGGAAAATGTTGCCTAAGTCGGACCCCTGGTAAGAATGAATATAAAATGTAGAAAAAACAGCATTCAAGTAAAGTAAACATGAACATATCTTATTTTGATTTATCTTCATCGCTTGTGAAGATTACACTGACAAGCATAAATTAATCACATTGAAATGTGAAAAAACATTTTGTTGCCAATTATTGATAGAAATCACAAACAGATCTCACGGTCATTTCCTGTACATTATTCATGTGCCCACAGCCCACACATTAAACACTGGATCCACAATTCTTATCTACAGTCCATCGAAAACTTCCCTTCACAAAATAAACATTCTGCATCATCGTCATTTGGAGGTCCTCCTTGTGGACAGTCCAGACCAGAGTCTCCACTATTAATCGAATAAATGTCTTCATCCTCAAGCCTTCCAGTCCAGTGCTGCCACTTCCAACACAGAACACTCCCGTTCAAATCTTCCAGTTCCATCTTGTGCCAGCTGGCTGCAGCACCTACTTAATGAAGTAATAAAGGGGTCCTACTTAGGGATACGGGTTCGACTTTGGTCACTTTCCTCTCTAGCTTCAGTTTCGTGTAAATTTTTTTTTTTTTTTTTTACAGATTATTCAATATATCTGTAAAAAATATTGTACAGAATCATTAATAGAAAATTAAATGAAAATAAGATTGAGCCAATAAAAATTCTCAGTAGTACCAAATTAGTTGTACAACGTATGTTATTTTCAGTCCTTTACAGCACTGGCCTCTAACTGCTAATCCTTTGGATTTTTACTGATAATCAATGTGCACATTTTCTATTAACTCATTTGGTCTGATCAAAAGTGTCAACAGACATAGAAGCAAAAGTTTTAGCCAGTGTTGATTCAGTGGCATATTTCTTTTTTACTTTGGCCAGTTGTTTAATTTAAAATAAAAATTCAAATTTCGACACTATTTGGGTGAAACACCGTGTTAGCCGGCATGATATCGATACCATGCTAGGGATGAATACCGGAAAAAGTAGGTTTAAGTTACAGAAACTGTGGTATGAATGCCCTTTATGACACAGCACATTACATCTGACTGCTAGTATCTTTTCTATTGTGACAAAAAAATACTTTTAAGTTTTAAAAAACAAACATTGTTTCACAACGTCTGTAGTAAAAAAAAGCTTTTTACTAAAAGTTACTGTTCATTTATTTTCTGCCTATGAGACTTCCATTGTGAGATGTACACTGAATGGATTTCTGCTGAGTAGTATTTTAATATGGTATTCCATAAGAAAAAGGTAATTCCTGTGAAAAAAGTGTGCATTTGTCAGTGTTTGTGTTTATAGTGCACATTAAGATTTACAGTAGGATTTCCTTTTGATAACTGAAAACACCCCACAGTGTATTAAAACTCAGAGGGAATTTATATATTATCCTAGGCATAAGCCGAGGGAATTTATATATTATCCTAGGCATAAGCCAAAGGATAATATATAAATGAACAAGGATAACAGTCTAGTAACAGTTTTTTTTTCTATCAATGTTTGTAACATTTTTGTTATTAATTGTAAACAAACGTTTATTTTAAGTTATTTTTTGTCACAATAAAAAAGTTGCCAACNGTCAGANGTAAACTGCTGTGTCCTAAAGGGNCTTNATACTCTGCAGTAGATGCTTCAGTTTCTCTGACTTTAAGCTACTTTTTTAGTCAAGATTCACCCCGGGTCTAATATCGATACCATACCGGTTAACGAAGTGTTTCTCCCAAATAACGTCAAAATTAGACAATGGTTTTTGGGCACTGAGGTGTTTAAAAAGAAGTTGGTCCCTTTAGCTGCACTTGAAAGTATTTGAAACTACTGTACACTATCTTGTAACACGACAGGACTGGTGCCTACACAGATGAGGTGAATTAACCTGAGCTTGTTTTCATTTCACTGACCTTTATAAAAATGCATTAACAATCTCATTGCTTGGGTTTGGTTTGATATTAACTTGTATCAGCACCTCTTATATTACTTCTTACCTAACATTTGGAATTAAGCAAGACACAACTGCAGAATCATTATTTTTGTAAGATCAGAATAAACATCACAAGATTCCAGATTTTAAAAGATTTACATGTAATAAGGCACTGCTCAGAAAAATATCCCCTGATAATCCATGCTATGACACTTATTTAGTGGAATGATCCTCAATTTTTCACTGATATTTGTATTAATGTTGAAATTTCTGATATCCCTGATCTATGTCTTACTCCTCTTACTTCTAAACCTTAGGATTTATCCAAAGCTTATCGATACCTAATTTTGTACACTTACAGTTAGTGATCAGTTCAAGAATGAAAGGTGCTCCATTTTTGTCAAAGCTATAGACAGTCTGAGAGCTCACTGCATCGTGATCAACATTCCGCCAATCCTGAAGCATCTGACTCACAATATCACTGCTGTGCAAAACCATTCTCGATGCTTGGCTGAGGTGGTTGAGTGACGTTTGCCTAACAAGCATCTGGGAAAAGTGACGGGCCACTTTGGAGACACAAAAATAAGAAAAAAATTAAGTGAAAAAACAAAATCAGAAAAACTGTAGTCTTCCATTAACACTTTAAACTTACATAATTTGCCAGGGCTAATCTACAAATGCTCAGGCTGTACAACCACAACCAACATTTAGAATAAATAATAGGTGTGGATGAATTACATATTAATAACTGTTTCAAGATAGAAGTGATTTTTTTTTAATAATTATTAACTAGTACTGTAACTTCGCACCACTTTTTCTTATTTTTCTTTTAAAACATTTGTGCAATTGTCCTATTTAAGGCATTAATTATATATTTTTTGTACATATTTTTAAGTCTATTAAAACACCTACCCGAATCCTAGCTTTGTGGATTGCTAATTTATTTTTACAGTACCTAAATTGGTGGAAAATATCCTCATAGGGGTATGATACTTTGCATCACTAGAAGAATTACATGGAAATTAAGGGAACAAATGCACTTGGGAAAAGTTACAACATGGGAATGTTACTTTGCACAATAGTAAAAACTATGACATTTCAAAAAAATGTATTTCTAAGAAAAAGAGAAACAAAAAATTTTATCATCACTGAAATCACTTACAACTATTAACATGAAAATTAAATGCAAGTTTCCGTATACCTCAAATGTCTCTCAACCACAAAACTGAAACAAACTAACAGCTTTGCTAAAACCAAATATCACATAACTCTGAAACTGGCAAATAACCATGATTACTGATTTGCTTTGGAAAATTGCTGGACCCCAAAAGGTCCTCCCAACTGCCTTCCACAATATCAACAGCTGTTGGCCACTTCCAAGCTTCAGTTCCTCCTCTTTCACAAGTCTTTCCAGGAAGAGGTTCTAACAGTTCACTTAAATCACATTTCCGGAAACCAGATTTTGGATTTACGCCTTTGTTTATAGATACCTGGCCTATGCCTTCGTTTATAGATACTATAATATCCACAAACATCTTCAAAAGTCAGAAAGTGTTGCTTTTGCCTCTTCACCCTCTTTGTAGCGACCCAAAATCTTATTTCATGCTGGTGCAAAGTATCCCCAACTCAACTAAACTGCTTACATCCATGTAGCAAATGCTGCTTTCCATCAATATTTGAAATCCCATGTAGATATTTAAAAATAATATTTAGTTTTTACTGAGAAATGCTTGTTCCCTATTGGGCTGGATCTCAGACCTCTTGTACTTGTACACAGAACAAGTGCATTTGCTGTCAATCTTTATAAATGAAAGTGAAATAGCAACAAAAAAAAACACACAAATGTTGGGACAATTGTCAACGAATACATGATTTCATCACACATCATATTTAAAAATAAAAATGATATGTCAAGGGATGACACTAATAAAAAGATAAGGAAAAATTACAACATCATTACAAAAGGTAGACCCCACTGTAGCTGCAGCACTACAAATTTTTGCTGATGTTGTCAACAAACATTCCATTTCACACCACTGTAAAGTTAAAACCTTTTTACCCATTTTGGTCTTTGCCTTTTAATTAGTTTTATCCCTCGACCTATTATTTTTTTTTCCTAGCATTTTTCCCCAATTGTTGGGGTCTGCTGTTGGGCAAGGAATCTCTCTGAATTTTTATGAACCTTAGCCCCTCGGAGATTGCGACGAATTTGTGAGGGTTCTGTGGAACTCGGCCTGTCGCTACGGCCTGTCAGTTCCTTGGGGCACTGGTGAAGGTGTTGGCACCAGTGGGGATCGAACCCGGGTCTCCCGCTCCGGAAACTTATGCTCTTACACTGAGCCACGGAGCCCCCTCCCTCGACCTATAATTTATAGCTATGAAATACTGCATGGCGAACAGATGACAATGACAGTAAGGTAAAAAGGGTGCCATTATTTACCTAACGTTAAGTCATGAATGCCTACACAATGCCAATCCTCCGAAAAAATATAAAAAAAGTAAAATGAAACAGGTTTATTCTAATAACCATTTTCCAATTTTCATTTGGTTTGCTAAATTCTTTTTGTTTCCTGTGATATGAACAATGATATTGGCACCATAGGAATGCTATCTTATGGCTATTAGCCTATATAAGGAGTATTTTTATTAAACCTTACTGCAATGTGGACATAGGCTGCCCTGTTAAATGTTCAATTTCTGATCTGATATAATAAATCCCAGTACAAAACCTAAACATTAAGAGTCAGCTGGAGTTAAAGAGTGTGACTTCACATTTGTGATCACTACTGACAAATCAAAACATAAATTGAAAAAGTAGCACACTGCCTCACTTCAAAACACTTCCTTGACATGGTTTATAAAAAACCCAAGTCCATTTAGTGCATAATTTGTGTGTATCTGGAAATAAGCACAAATTTTGCATTTAATGGGCTTTAGTTTTTATGAATGTTGCATGTTCAAGTCAAGGAAAGTTTTTGAAATTAGATAGTGTTCTACTTTTTATATTTGTGTCACTGTTTGGTAGCACTGATCACAACTATAATGTAAACCTTCAAGTCAAGTGCTTTCAAATTACGATTTTTCTGCTGTACAATCCTGTGTGTTATTTTACAGCAATTACCTCCTATTAATGCAATCTCTCATGTGAATGGATTCAATATCAGTTAGTCTTGACTCCCTGGTTGTGCCTACTGAACCCTGAAAACAGGCAAGATAAAAAATATGCTATTTAGTATAGTATAATAATGATGATATATGGTGTTTAACGTCGCTTCGACACCTGATGGGTCATTTAATGATGATGAACAATGCTTACTTTTATCACTGAAGATGAATTTACAACCACAAACATCCATGCCATAACCCCCGATCTAAAGCAAGGAACGCTAACCACTACACCAGACAGGTCAGCCGTGAAGTTTATTACATGAAGGTATCACTGTAGCTACGTCATAGGATTTAATGTTCCTTTTACTGTTGCAATATGACTATTATGTGAAACTAGTACATTATTTTATTTAACAAGTATTTTCAAAGTTACTTACTGTCAACTTTGAGAGTACGAAGGTTATCTGGAACATCATCGAGTGCTACCTGCAGCCAAGGTCCTAAGTGACTAGCAAATCGGAGAATAATTTGAGTTAGGCTATCAGGAACAACCTATGTGAGGAAACAAAATGTAACATTTACATCTAAGCATCACTCTCACATTTAACAAGTAACCTCAAGCACTGTATAAGAAAGTAAAACTGCAAACACAGTATCTTAGCACATGTTCTATTGACAATTAAAGACATGTTGTAGTTTAGTAGAGTAAGGTATTAGCTATAAATATCACAGACTTAGATAACTGGTGTATACCCATTTTGGAAAATACTTGATAGTTATGACATAATAAGAAATGGTAAATGGTTACCTGGTGTATGGATGGCATAAGGACATTGGCCATTGCACGGTATAAAATAGTGTCACACACTCCAATCATATTCACGACAACATTAGTTCCCAGTATGTTTGTGAAATGATGAGGCATGCCTTGCCAAAAATGAAGGAGAAAACTCTGGACCTAAACAAAAGAAATTATTTAAAAAAAACCATTTACATCACTTCTCACTATACAAACTATTATTACAGAGGAGACGGGTATTTGAACTTAATACCGGTAATTTAAAGGATCTTGTAGTTTAAAGGCAGCCACAGTGCCATTTGCTCTAAGTGTACTTCAGTAATGGTGTCAAACCATTAGATAACCTGGAAATTTTCAAAATACAATAATGCAAAATTTCTTGCATTGCTTTTATTTTATAAAAAGAACACAAATTAGTGAGTGCTGAGCCCAATAATAATGCTTTTAAAATAATAAAGCAAAATGCAATAATGGCATCCTAATTTGTATTATCACACAAAAGAACAAAGAAAAGTGCATGCCGGAGAAGCATGTCTTTATTTTTTTCCTTAAAATTATTAGTTGGTTCTTGGCCTTCACATACAATAAAATTTATTTTTCTTGTTATTTAAGACCACTTTCAATTAAAATAAAAACAGTCGTATTAAAAAATACAACTACTTTGTTTTTATTTTAACTGAAAGTGGTCTTCCATTACAAGAAAAATCAATTTTATTAAATGTGAAAGTTTCTTGTTGCATGTGTGTTAATAACAAGTTACCGTACGCTACTTTCTTAAGTTGTTCTAGCCCAATTAAATTATGTTGTAGACTTTGTAAATGCCTTTTTAATTTGGAAATTTGAATTCTGTACTTTTGTGTGCCTGACAATAATAATTAAAAAATTACTCATATAAAACCATTAAAAGAGATCCAGAACAATAATATACACTTCAGATAAAAATAAAACTATTTCCTCTACTTTTTACATATTTCAGGACATTATGAAAAAGAGGATGAAAAATCTATATCAAAATCCATTCTTTAGACTTTTTGTATGTGTCATTATCACTGTGCTTCAAAAGACAAAGTGAAAGTTATATTAAATGAATTAAACAAATATGAACCATGATTAAAGTTCACAATAGACACATGACATTTTTCAGTTGAGGATATTAAGGTACTTCCATGTTTCTGGTGTTAGGTATTCTGCTTATTGCTGTGTCAAGACCAAAATATTAAACTCCAATGTTCACTTATAACAGGCAGAGTCACATAATGTTGCCACCTCAAATATTTAAAAAAATATTTAACATCAAATAAAAACGTACTTCATTGTGTGGTATAAAAATTACATTTATTTATCAAGATATTAAGGCAATTTTTAATTCTTTATATGGAAATACGTTTTTTCACTTACAAATCACCAACACCTTCACAGTGACCTATTTATAAAAAAAAGTATTCCAACTTTTCAATACACAACAAGTCAAAACTCAAGGCTAAACCATGTCTCAAAACTAACCTCACACCATCTATTCAGCGATGTAAATATAATATTAGTTTTGTGTTCATTTTTAGTTACAAAAATTGTTGTTCTGTTGTACTAAGCTTTTAGTAGTACCGTACTGTGTTGGTTTGGGGCAAGTAGTATAAACCTTGCTAGTGAAATAGAATTTACACAATTAATCTGTTCTATAAAGATAATGGAAAAGGTGTATAACAGTCAACTTTTGTCTTACCTAGAGTCCAGTAAATTAATCAGCGATCATCAATCTGGTTTTCAGCATGATCATTCCACTGAAGATCTCCTTTCTTATGTCTCGCATGTGTGGAGCCAATCTCTTGAAAGGTTTGGAGAAGCTCGAGCTGTAGCTTTAGACATCTCCAAAGCCTTTGATAGAGTTTGGCATCAGGGTATGTTAAATAAGCTTCCTTCCTATGGCCTACCACATCAATTATGTCAGTGAATTTAAAGCTTTCTCAGCAACAGATCTATCTGAGTAGCATTGTGTGATACCTTTCCAATAAATGCAGGTATTCCTCAAGGTTCAGTTCTGTCTCCTACTCTATTTCTACTATACATTAATGACCTCCTTTCAATTACTACAAGCCCCATCTACATCTTTGCAGGCGATAGTATTTTACACTCCAGTCTTTCTTTCCAAAGTAACCTTTCCTGATCTAACCTTTGTTTGTCCCGCTGCACTTTAGCTTCATGTATGAACACAGATCTTCAACAAATTCTCCAATGGGCGCTCTATCATCTTCGTTCAGTCTCCAACCTTTGTCTGTTTTACTGTTATATTCACGGCCACTGCTCTGCTGGGCTCGCATCTTTGATTCCTGCTGCTGCTACCTATGTTCATACTAGGCCTACCAGGCAAAGTGTCTCGGGTCATCTTTACACGGTCAAGCTTTTTACACACAGAACTGTTTACTACACTTCTACTTTTTTCTCTTGAGTTTCCAAACTCTGGAACTCTCTACTATCAACTGTTTCCCTGATAGGGTACATACAATCTTCAACCCTTCAAAACAGAGGTTCATAAATACTTGCTATCTTCCTTCCTAGTTCTACGTTCACTATTGGCACTAACTGTGCTTTTGCATTACTGCTTATCGTATATACAAAACAAACATTCTGAGGGAGATGTGAATGAGTTGTATGTCAAAGTCTGAGTTACATCTACAGCAAAATTAAACTGTTCCCAACTTGAAGACAGAATGTGTACACTGCCACCCCAGTCCCACACTCTCTAGACAAATTGTCAAAGTTACCTTACCCAATACAATCTTATGAGTATTAAACTATAAATTCACCTCATCCAAACTTGCTCGAATCACTGAGTCGAGAACTCTCTGAGAATGGGCCCGGTACATCATGAGAAAAGTAGTCAGTCGTTCCTCTGACACACCATAAGGTAGACAAAAATCCTTTGGGCTCGGAAAGTCAGGAAGAATGCTTCCTAGCTTTATGTGCGGCGAAAAAACGCTTCCCTGAAAACAAAGTGTGTATTAAAAAGTTATTATGACCTAGAAAAAATCATTAAGCCTGCATAATTTGCTAACATTGGAGCTCTATATAAAAGGGGTTATACTTATGCATTTTAACTAGAGGAAATGTAACTAGAATTATTTTCACTTTGTTAGTTTAGTTAAGTTATAAGCTAAAAAACTCACCACAGCTGGTTTACATCACCAGCCATGTTTGGTAGTAACGTACAGTTCTGGTAACAAATATATGAAACATGTCTTTGCAGAGTTAATACTTAGTACTGCAAAATTTGTATAAACTTTCACAATTCTTGAATTAGACTTTTGTAGCATCTATGACAAATCCTCTTAGACAATGCAGATGGTAAAAAGTGTGACAATCCATGAAAAGTGAAAACCATTGCTGACAAATATCTCTCCTAAATGTCTGGTAACCTCTACTTTTCTTTGTAGCAAATGAAACCAGAGAATTTAATTCATCAGAGAATATTTTTAGAGGCCAGATGCTTGCACTGATATCCCTCAAAAATTATATTTAAGGGTGCACAGCTAAGACAGGGCTAAATTCAACCATCGATATGTACAATATTAGTGCAAGAAGGTGCAGTTTTTATGAGTACAATGTGTTTAACGATTGTGAAACTATAATACATATCCATACAAGGTGGTCACTTGCAACTTAAAATCACTTAAGGTACTAAAGCCACCAGTGTAATTTCAAATATATAATCATTATTCAGTAATATTAATACACTTCCGGTACCAAATGTTGACCTAGTGTATTTTATAAGCAACTTCTAGTCTTCAGCACATCCAAAATTAGGCCTACTGTACCTTAAGAGAAATAAAGTTTGGGTGAACTTTTCTATCAGGTTTGCATTTGGAAGAGTCACGTATTTATATGCCCCAAACGTAGCTAATATTTCACTGAATGAGGTGGAAATAACACACTTTACGGTTATAATTTAGAATCTAATCAATTGTTAAAAAATACCTTTAGTGCTGTACCTCTTACACTTACTGAAAAGAGTTAAGATTTTGTCGGAAGGCAGAGTAGGAATCCATATTACGAAAATGGGTGGAAAACAAGTTTTCTTACCTTACTCTATAGTTAAAAGCTTCCTTGTCTTCTTGCTGACCAAATAGTTAAGATTTTGTCGGAAGGCAGAGTAGGAATCCATATTACGAAAATGGGTGGAAAACAAGTTTTCTTACCTTACTCTATAGTTGCAAGCGCAAACGCGATATTTCGTCACCTCATCAAGGTGACATCATTAGGCATCGTTGAGCAAAGATTTACACTACATCGTCGGTGGTGGTCATATATATTAATATTCTAACCACACAGTGCGTCAAAAATATAAAAAGAAAGTAAAAACCTGAGGGAGCTCCACTCACTACACTAATAACAGGTCTGTCGCGGTCGTTCAAACCGTGAACAGTTACAGCCGTTATGTGCCTCGTTTTTAGTGTTATTAGTGTAGTGACAATCTGATTTATTACAATGTAAGTCTATATATTTTGTCTA
>KZ871016.1:43968-59225 GCA_003456935.1 Machilis hrabei | reverse complement strand
GGTCCAAAGTAGGCCTAAATATCATGTTCAAATCTGCATAAAATCCGTATACTTACGTAGGCTAGTCGCCATAACGCAATAGCCTAGCCAACCATGATAATTTCTGCTTTATATCCACGTAACCACTGAACAGTTGACTACGGCAGCAGAATTGGTAAGATCTTTCCATTTTTATCTCCCATATTAACTTTTGGTCCGTCAGAATACGTCTAGTTCTACATTCGTATAAACGTTCAACATCCGTATAAATTTATCGAACATTTCACTCCAAACCGCTAAAATGACGACAATAACTGAACTTAAGCTTCGAGGGGTCTAACTGGGACTAATTAAGTGTGGAGAGGGCATGTACGTATGTGGGAGGGTCTGTGTATATGTGTAAGCCAGCCTGTAGATGATTAATAAATGTTCGTTGCTCGGAATTCTCGCTATTTTATTTGTTCTAGAAGTTGAGTACTGTGTATGATCTACCACGAACCCTAGCCGCGGTAAATTTGTTTATTTAGTTGTAATTGGGAATGTGTAACTGGGAATATTTAATTTTGTATGTGCTGTGTGGTTGCCAACTCAGTTGGAACCCNTATCTTAATAGTAACAGGGAAAGAAAAAGTAGAGTTTGTTGTTTGTTGGAAATTTATTTAAAAGGGGGGGGGGGTATAGAGAGAGAGTGTGATATAGTTAGTTAGATAGGTATTACAAATAAAGGGAATAATTGAAGAACGCCCACAAATATTGTAATGCGTAGCTAATACAAAAGATACAAAATGAAGAAAAGAGAAGGTAAGCGAAGGAAGTTGTCTGTCGCTCACAGAAAAGTTAACAAACCTGCTACATTTTTTTAATAAGGTGTGTGGTCACCCCTTGCTGCAATACAAGCATCGCAGCGATACTTCATGCTGCCAATGAGGGTCTGGATCAAATTTGGTGACAGATTCTTCCACTCCTGCAGAAGAGTAGTTTGAAGCCCAGCAATGTCCCGGGGTGGAGGCTGACGAGCAGAAATCTTGCATCCAAGAGCATCCCACACATGCTCAATGGGATTCAAGTCTGTGGAACTTGCTGGCCATTGCATGCGTTGAATATATTCGCTTTCAAGAAATGCCTCGACCAGCAGAGAACGGTGTGGCTTCGTGTTGTCGTCCATGAATAAGAACTGTGAACCCGCAGCACCTTGGAAAAGACGAACATGAGTTTCCAGAACCTCATCTCTGTACCTTGTTGCATTAACAGACCATCCTCTGAAAATGTGATGGTCTGTGCGTCCATTTAACATTATGCCCGCCTAGACCAAAACCACCGCAATACTAATCTCATTCTGTGACGTTGAAAGGGTGGTAACGTGTTCCACGTTCTGTCCAGATACTGCTGCGATGAGAATCACCCTTCAAACTAAATCGTGATTTATCGGAGAACATCACAACACTCCATTGTCTTTCTGTCCCAGTCCCGATGTTCCCGACTCCATCGCAAAGGAGCTTCCTTATGCGCACGAGTCAACGGCACGCAAGCAGCTGGACGTCTGGCATACAGACCACTCTCCCTGAGCCTTCTGTAAACAGTTTGTCTGGAAATTGTTCTTCCCTTGGCTATAGCAAGCTCAGCAGACAGCTGTCTGGGAGACATCCTCCGGTTACGTCGCGCAGCTATGGACAGCAATCGGTCTTGTCGAACAGTTGTAACCCTCGGTCGACTTTGTACAGGTTGTCTGCGAATGTCTCCAGTGGTTTGGCACCTTCTCCACAGTTTAGAAATTACACACTGTGCAACATTCACTACTCTAGACACTTCTGTCTGATCGCCCATATTCCAACATTCCAATGATTCTGCCTTTCAAAAACAAATCGATTTGATGTCTCCAGGCCATAATCAATACGTTTACACCTATAGCAATATGCACTTGCTCAACGTTTGCACAAAACTCCGTAATATGGGACGTGCCTTCACATCACTGTACTTATAGTATTTCCTTTGGCCCCTCCCATCGCTTCATTCCGTCACCAAAATAACATTTCCATATATACAATCATTGGTTAACCTCCATAGAGTATCTGTCCAGGCTTTTCTGTTGCATTTAACACTTGAATTTCCACCTTTTTCTCATTATTCTTAACTTTTGGACATGAGTGCATGTGCAAAATTTTTGCGTGAATATCTGTATTTATAGTTTCACAATCTGAAAACATTGGGCTCGTAAAAAGTACCTTCACCTTCCCGCAAAAAAATTTGGAACATATCATCAGTTGAATACAGCTTATGATGAAGCCATAGTTCTGCACCTTTGTTTTCAAATTTTTTGCAATACAGTGCAAGTATCTGGCCTCTAAAGACTTATTTTTTGATGAATTAAATCAGCTAGTTCCATTTTGTACCAGGAAAAGTGGAGGTTCCACACATTTAGAAAAGAAATTCATCGAAAATCATGCTGTACTGTGCATCGGCTGGAGAATGTTGCTATTGCAACACTGTACTGTATCTGTAATTGTAAACAAACAACACTTTCAAAGCTCTCTTATGAATGAGCAATACTGCAGTGTCAGTGGAACCAACTGCAAGGATAAGGAGAAATTTCCCCACAGGATTTATGCATATTTTGGCATGACTGTCTGACTAGTATACCTTCATATGGTTATCCTTAGTAAAATTATGTTGCAAGAACTTCTTTTGTATCAATAAGACAAAACATAAGGAGAACTTTCACCATATTTGACCTCTTAAAACACTGTGTCGGCATTGAATAACAGTTGATATGACCCCGAAAACTAATCCATGCAGACTCTTTTTATGTCACGTCATTTATTTTACTCTTTGGATTTTCTTACAAGTATAGAAATATAAAACCAGCAGAAGAAATAGTCACACAGCCCCTCACTTCAGTCATTCCAAAATTGCTAAGACTACTTTCAGGTCATGACATATAACGAGGCAGTTACACCTATCGCCAGTCACTCCAAATTGACAGAAAAGTTTGTAATCAGATGTCGTTTAGCTGTCTTAAACATGCAAAGAGCGAGTGTATAATGGGCATGTCATATTTTTCATTCCCAATATTAACATCCCATTACACTATGATGATTTCCTGGCAGCATGACACTGGGTGTCACTCTGAATTTATTGGCTTATTCAACTGCCCTGCTACACTATGGCATCACATTTTCAGTGGCTTTCCAATGAAAATTTGGGTTATTCATTAGTATTTTATGTTTTGTTGGAAACAGGTGTAGGCACACATTATAGCCTCGGACACACTAGACACAAAAGAACATGAAAGGTCATGAACTTACCTGTTATCGCCGGCCACACTGGCACACAAAGAACGCGTACTTCTCGTGAAACCTGGCTTTCAAGTACACGAACATAGTTCACGTTCTTTCTTGTACATTAGATGTTGATGTTGTTAACGGTGAAAAAGATGAAAAGCACATAGCTCGCTGTTAGAAAAGGTAAACAAATCAGCATGCCTAGACTGGGGAAACAATTGATAGTCTGAGTCTGAAAAAGTCAACAAAGGAAGTTTGTAGGCCTAGATTTAAAGTTGTTTTTCTGCTCAGTAATGAGTGAGAATAATTATGTAGCGTGGAATGAGGAGGAGACATTGAAACTACTGGAAGTGTATAATATGCCCGATATTCAGGCGGGTTTAAAAGGCACAAAGAGGAACAAACCAATATATTATAAAATACATGATCTGTTGCAGCTTGAGCGAATCACTCGAAGTGTTGACCAGATAAAGAACAAAATTGGCAAGCTAATTCAGAAATGCCACCAGGTGAAAGCGCACAATAACACGAGTGGTAATGATAGACAAAATTGGAAGTGTTATGACTATGTTGATATGTTCATGAAGAACAGAGCATGTGAAGATGCCAATATTTTGGATTCCAGCTGTGTTCTTGACGTGACAGTGGTTGAACATAGTGAACTGGATTCACGGTACACTATTCTGAGTGAAGGAGTTAGTGACAGTAAGTATACATTTTATATATTCACTGATTTTTTAATTAGTAATTAAGGACAAAATGGTTTATGCAACTTAAATCGGCATTTGGTGAAAAGTGTGTAAGCATAAATCTCTCACGCCAGCACTCTAATACTGTTTTTATTTAATCCAACTAAACTTAGCATGCACCGGTACAATACTTACAATTATTTTGCAGACCCTATATGGATCGAACAGATGCCTGTACAGTGTTTTTGCAGAGAGGCTTGCCTGTTAATTGAATCAATTATGACATATATTTATATATTCATCATAATATAAAAAAGTAATACTAAATGAAAGGTTGGGTTTGTTTCAGAAAACAATGTATCTTGTACGTTTTTACTAATATAGCAATACTCGTGATATTTGCCAACTTAATCGTTACTCTAACCCAAGGAAGATGTTCAGAGTGTATTTGCAGCCTAATAACTCCAAATATAATAGTTTTTTGAAGTGCAGACTTTTGTAGTAAATTACCCATAAAAGAAAAGGTATTAATTTGTTTAATTAATTAATTTGTTAATTAATTAATTAATTTTTTTGCAGATTCGAATAGTGTTCTGGAAGCATCGTTTTCAAATCCCGTGCCATCGTCATCTCACACTTTCCCACCGAGTTCATGTTCATCATCATCACAAGGTCCACAATCCTTGCCCTCAAATGATGAGCTACAGTTTCCTGCTCCAGGTGTGAACCTTATTTTGTGTATATTATATTTATTTCCTTTATAAAGGTTCTGAAATATAAGTAATGTTTTTTAAAACTTCGCCATAAGAGTAGAATTTTGTCTGTTCCAATGGCGCAGGGGGTTTATTGTTCTGGCGATGTTGTCGTAGGATATAATCCCGCTACCTCCGATGTCAAAATTTAGTCTAACGTATTCACAACTAGTAAAGCTTAAAAAACGTCACTTCTATTTAAGAATGATCAGATACAGAAAGACTTTTAATTGAAACTAATTTCAAACATTACGTCATAATTCCATCTGTATGTTTTTGTTTTTTTTTCAGCATTTTTAATAAGTTTGGTTCCTTTGGTATTTTAGTACTTTTTATGTTAGGTTTAGTAATTTTATTTACTTTGTCAATACAGACATATCACTTCCTAACGAAAACAAACCAAGCACAAAACTATATCTTTTAATCCAGATGTTCATGATTGTATAAATGTAAATACATTTTTATTTTGTGTATTTAGGGTCGTCTTCTGGAACTGGAAGCCAAGCTTCATTCCGTCAAAGGCGTCGGAGGAAAGCTGACCAGGCCTATGGTATCCAGGATGCAATGAAAATGTTCCTCGAGTTTGAGGAGAAGAGAGAGAAAAGGGAAGAGGAACGAGAAATAAAGTTGAGGGAGGAGGAGCATCGACGCGAGATGGAGCTGAGAGAGGAGGAACGACGACAGGAGATGCAGCGGAGAGAGGACGCTAGACGTCATGAAATGCGCATGTTGAAGTTCTTGGGGAATATGCAAAACGAGATGATGACATTTTTTCCCAAACCAAAAGGCCGTAAAGAATAAGGTTAAAAACATAAAGCAAAGGGGAATAATAAAAAACAATGTTTTTGAATTCAATTTTTATTTTATTACCATTGTCCCGACCCAATTTCCATTAAATGCTTGCTACTCAATATTTATACATTAAAAACAAGTAGTCCTGACTGTGTTAAAGGAAGTCAAAATGTTTAACAATATCCAAATTTATGTTTTAATCATTAATGAACCCTTTAATACAATATGTATTTACTCTGGATTATTACGCCCATTCACGTAATGCATTAGTGCATTGCGCACTCTTGCCTCTCTTTGGTGGTTGTGTGGCAGTTGGAACTGGGGTGGAGGGAGGTAACCCAATTGCCTGATTTCTTCAAGCCATACCTCTCTAAATGGCATACACCTATTTTCGCACATGTTGTGCAGCACACAACAAGTTAGTGCCAAACGTTTCACATTTTCAACACTACACGTGTTTGTTGTTAATAAACATCGCCACCGACCTTTAAACCTACCAAAAGCATGCTCAACAACTGAGCGTGCACCACATATTGTTCTGTTGTACAGCTTTTGTGCATCGTTTAATCTCCGGCTGTCAGGGAAAGGTTTTACCAACCACTCCTGTAAAGGATAGGTGCCATCACCAATTATGTATAATGGAATGTCGACTCCCGATGCGCGGCGATGAAAATTGGGGAAAAGTCTTCCCTCGACATATTTTGTGTAGAGTGCACTGCTAGAAAATGCCCTTGCGTCATGCACACAACCGGGCCACCCTACAGAGACATCCCAGAACTTACCTTTTGCGTCAACTGTACCTTGCATAACTATAGAATACCAGCCTTTCCTGTTATAATAGTCTATTCTGACATCATCTGATGGTGCCCGAATAGCTAAATGAGTGCCATCTATAGCACCAACACAATTTGGAATATTGTAACACATTTCAAATTCTTCTGCCATTTCCAAAAACGTTGTTTCGTTAGGGCTGGTAATAAATTGAGGCAGAAGATATGTATTAACAATAACACAAAATTCATGAACTATATTTCTACACGTCGATTTCCCATATCCAAACAGATTCTTCAATGTTCTAAACGAAGCATTATCTGCTAAATAGTACAAAGCTATGGCTACTCTCAGTTGCAACGGGACACACAACCGCAGCCTAGTGTTTGCACGATGCCATCTATCGGACAATTTGTCGCACAAAAACAAAAGGTGTCTCTATTTATTAGAAGATTTGCAATATAGTCTTCATCATCCCATTCACCACGTAAGATCTTCGCACTCCAAACTCCAGACCTGCTACTTTCCTTTATCCAGTATCGACGTCTTATTTCGTGATGATATCCTAAAATATAAAATAATTTAATTAAATATTTATTAGCAATGCATTACTATATTTTCAAAGTTAATACTATACTTACTGTTTGCATGAGTGAGTACCACATGCCACACCATGCGAAACCTCCGTCTTCGTTCCCTGAGTCTATTTAATCTTTCTCTACGAACTCGGATTATATTTTGCCTGCGTTCCATAGTTAATGCCAAATATCTTGCATTTCGTTGCCGACGCATGTAATTTAACACGACGTGACCAATGATCAGAATAACTGAAAGAAATACAACACGCTATTAAACCAAGTACATTAGGAAATAGAATACATTACTGGAATATATATTACATTAATAAATACTAATTATTAAGTAATTAAACTATTTCTAATTTACAAGGCAAAATTTTGGGCTGTAACATGATGTTCTGTACCACACGTATTCCTTGTGTTGTTGACGAAATTAAACATTAAAGAAACTAATACCAGGGCCCTCTTGCATAAAAATCTACAAGTAATGAAGGAACTAGTAGCTTGTAACTAGTAAATTTGAAATTTGATTGCATAAAACAGTAAGAAAGTACAAATTACAAGATACAAGTAAATTTACTAATAATATTGGTGAAATCTATTAGTAGTTGTTGCATAAAAAGTGAGCCTAACAACAGTTTTTTTTCTTTTATCTTTGACAAAACGCAAAGTTTTAGTTTTCTTAACTCCTCACACTTTCCCATATTTCAGTGAACACAAACCTGTGACAGAGATTAGTCAAATATAACTTCAACTTAACCACCAAACAAAAGGCAAACAATCAGCTGACTTGTAACTTGTTNAANTCACTTGTAGAACTTTACTAATATTATTAGAAAGGCGGAATGTTTTATGATATANTATTAGAAAGGCGGAATGTTTTATGATATATAAATTAATAGTACTATAATAACTTGTAATATTAGTATTTTTTATGCAAGAGGGCCCAGGTATCAGCTTAAATTCTATTAATAGGTATCACCCAAACTACTGTTGAATACTTGGGTTCATTTAGATTTTAAAATTATTGTTAACATCGTTAATATGATGTGTGGCAAGGTTGTAATAAAAAGGGTACACGTTAAAGGAACATGCATCACGTCATATTTGCGAAAAATTTTGGTTATGGAAATTATAAAAAAATAATAACAATTCGTACCTTGAAAGAACAGCATAGCATTTCTTGCAGCTGCTTCAGGCCCATCATCTACAGCCTCCATTTTCTAAGTAGATGGCTAAATATAAAATATCTCAAGTGCATATAATAACCAACGTTCGAAATAACAAAACTACTTGTTTACCTTTCACATGCCAAATTGCTAATCAACCATCATCTGTTATTCATAGCAAAGATCTTTTAAATATTTTTGACATCATCTTTGCTTTACCCATCTCGCTTTACGAATCGTCGTCAGAAACGTAGCTAGTGTGAACGGTGCAAGTACAAGAAAGTTCGTGTTATCTCAAAGCCACGAAAGAACACGTACTTTAGTGTCTAGTGTGTCCGAAGCTTGTGTTAATTGGAATAAGATGGCTTTTGTGCAGACAACAGCAAGGTATTGACAGTTCTATTCTGATGAAGCTTGATGGGTAAATCTCAGCAAAATATAAAACAAGAACGTCTGGTGTACGGTAAGAACTTCTTTTCTTATTCCATTTAACACATTCATTAGTATTTTGATTCTTGTTGTTCTCGATCTACAGCGTGTCAAAGAAAAACATGACCAGTTTAATTTTTAAAATAATTTATTATAGAAAAATACATACATATATTCTACTAGTTTAAAACAAAGTCGCTTCATATTAATATGTTGTCCAGTCACCCCCGTTGTCAATAATTGCTTAAGATCTTCGAGGCACACTTTCCACTAACTTGGCAACATATTCTTGAGGCAAAGATCTCCACATCAGGCGAATATGTCAAATTAATTGCTTTGCTTTTTATAAATTTTGTCTACAAAGTTCGTGCTTTATGTATGCCCAAACGTTTTCGAGTAGATTGACATCAAGTGACTGTGATAGCCAGTCCAACTGATTGATAGCATATTCTTCTTTCCAATGAGTGCAAAGTCTACTCCGAAATTTCGAATCAGTAACCTTCTGTTGGATCCCATTTTGATTTTTCCTTCCAAACCAAGGCTCCACAGATGATAAAGCGTTTTTGTAAATGTTTAACATTTTTTCGGCNTATAAATTGTCTGTAAAAAAAGGAGAGTGGGCCAAATTCATGCTCAGAGGAGCACCAAAAGAGAGCACCTTTTCTGAGTGCTTAACGGTCCGTTGTAGAAATCTGTTGGTGGGGGTAGACCAGGCTTGAGCGATGAGACCACGTGCCCAAAAGGAAGCTTTGTCAGTGAAAATTACGTTGTTCCAGTCACGTTTGATGTTTTCATGTGTGTAAGCGTATTGTTTTTCACATACCAAAGGTTTCTCCACTGTGCTCTGCCATTTCAAATTATGAGCACAGAAATAGTTTTGAATGGTTTCATAAAAATATCTAAACTTTTTGTTTCAATTTTGCTCTTCCTTTGATGCAAAGTCGATGATTGTTTGCAAACATGGGCATAATGTGTTGATTGTTTCTCCTTGTTGTTTTCCACGCCGCGCCATGTTCCAGTAAATCATCGACAGTTTTTGGCTCTTCATAACGCTGCACCCACTTATTTACAAATGCTTTCGACTTCTTTATACACGTATACTTAGCAGCGGGCTGTTCGCAACAATTTTAATATCTTCGGATGTTTTCTAAGGAACATGGCTTCGAAATGCTTTCCGTACGCGGTACTCATGACCCAATATGTTGTTCATTGACAAACTTTCGACAAGAACCAATACGTTCACTGTAGTTTTTCGTAGGTAAGACCGCCCCCTACCGGCTCCCGCACGAGTTTTAGGTCTCCTATTAATCTAACGAAAGTTATGCCAGTCACTTTCTTGTTTGACGCACTGTATTTTCAGTATTTGCGTGTTTTTTTTTTCTAACTGATTGGAGAATACTGCAGTGGAAAAAATATAAATTATACTAGTGTTAAATTTGTAAGCATTATTTCTGGCATGCAATATGTGTGGTGTCATCCGGGACATCGCCAAAGATAATGGATCTGTCTCAAAATCGCATGAAAGATTGCTGGGTGGCACAAACAAGATGGTAGATATGTACTGCCAGGAAATTACCATAGTGTGACAATGCTCTTAGTTTACACTGCTAAAAAGTGAATATAAGAATGGTGTAGAAAGCATCTTTTTCTTTGAAGCTCAAAACCTTTCAATCATGAGTTTGAAAAAAGACTGATTTTTTTTACGTCATTCATTTAGATTGTCTTCTTCCGTACTAAAAGTAACTTGAATGTCAACAGGAAGAAAGAGTAGGGTAGGTAATCATCCCTGTTTGGACATATAGCTTTCTAATGGGTTACATATTTTTTTCCCACAGTCAGGTGTGATTGGATAACCATAATTTTGGCCCTAATGGAAGTCTGTTAAGGTCTCTCTGAACTTGCATTGCTGGTGTGAACTATTTATCAGATGTTCCCTTCTCATAGGACCAGGTATTGGAGGACTTGTGTGCCTCAAGTATAAAGGGTATGCCAGTATTTTATTTTGTCGTTTATTATGGTTCATTGTGTATTTTTAAGTTTGTTTAGGTAATTGTGTGTTTGGAGTTATATATTATTGAGTGGATTTTACCACCTTAGAAAATTCACTGGTAAACAGTAGTTGCTTATACGAGGTATTTTTGTGTTTTAAAGTGTTACTATTGAAATTGTAGCCCAGTTTTCTTGCTGTATTGGAAATGTAAGGTTATAAGTTTTGTTTAAAATTGATAAACAATGTGCAAAACAGATGCCGAAATGCATAAATAAGCTTTCTAACTTAGTAATGGGTTTAATAGTGTCATACCATTTATGTAAACAAAGTCATGAACATTTTCTGTAATTAATATGAAAGGTGTTTTAGTTTGATTGTAAAATGATTTCCTTGTGAGCGGGGATTAAGCCCATGACCTTTGGAACCCATTCTTCAGCCCATGTTGACTATTTCTCACCCTTTAGACCACTCTGCCGACTTGGTTTGATACCTGTTTAGGGTGATATAATTTCTTGGGGAAATTAAAATATCTTGAGTAAATAGGTGTCTGGGAATCAAAATTTCAATTCAATTTTTGACAAGTGTAACCAGAAATTTACCTGTTAACTTCAAAACCAGACAATATCCAGCTAAGGCATAGGTTTTCTGGGTAAAAGCTGATCATTTAAGAAATCATCCAATTATATCACTGCAGAGGAAATAATCATTGTTAAATGGTTCTACACGTTATGCCATGATCACATTTTTTTTTGTAAAAATTAGTTTACATTAGAAGAACCTGATCAAGATAACAAAAGTTTCATGGATTGTAATTTATGCCAGATTTATTAAATCTTACTATTTAAAATAAAACAATTCAACAGTTTACATAACTTACAATTAGTGTTGGGAGATTATCGGTATCGGCCGATATTAGTGTATCGGTGAGTCTTCCGACATTGTGATGTATTGGTGATAATATCCGGGATTGACAGAATAATAATTCAAATAATTGTCCAAGTGTGACATCACGAAAAGGTAAAGGGAAGGTAACTATTTGTCATAATCAATGGCTGCTAAATCAAGTTTTAGAATAAAACTGGGTTTTCCGATGCGATAAGCAGAAAAGCTGTGGTTGGCCATTAATTAATCTTCAACATTAGTAATAAAATGCATACTATATCGGTTCAAAAATATTGGAAACTGAAAGCTCAAATAGTTTTACGGCTCTGGCATTAGTCCGCCTCACCGGCAGTGATGATGAAGCCCGTAACTGAGTGCTCGATTACCAAAGACTGTGTAGCGTGTTAAACGGCATTAAGGAGCGACACATATTTCAAAATTAACTGCAGTAGCTGAGATCCTTGGAAAAATATGAGGGCTGTCTGAACCCTTGTTGTTTTCATGTCAAACCAAACTTAAGAATAAGTTATTGAGTTGAATCAGAGTTGATCTATAAAATCTCGCACCCATTTGAACTCGAACTTCAAAAATTCGAACTGAACTCGAACTGTTTGACATTTCGTATTTTCTGACCTGAAAGCAAGGTACGGTATAAATGTGTTAAAAAAATTGTGTCATCTGTATCTAATTATTAAGCAATAATCACAATGAGTACCATAGACACAAAGTGTAGGCCTTTATCAGGAAGTTTTTAATTACACAAAATCTGTTCATAAATAGACCTAGTAAATGAGGGAACATTTGAAGAAAACTCAAAACTGACTAATATTTTTCTTTACATCACCTGTATAAAATGTTGTTCAAAATACATTTTCCATTAATGTAAGAAAATTCTCCAAAACTACGTTTTATCTAATGAAGAATCATTTCACTTTTAAACAGACCCATTTCATGACATTTAAAGCCCTGTTATTTTCAATTTTGGATCAAACTTTTTGCTTGTATAAACTTTCTGACTAGCAAAACTTTCGTCACTGATTATGTTGCCAACTGCATTCTGATTCACTTTTATCCTTTGAAGAATCACTGAACTTGTCAGTGCATGTATATTAATCAAACAACAAAACCCTTTTATGCCATAAAATGTGTATAACAGCAAGTCAAAACATATGCTACTATAAGACAGATTGTTTTATTTGATTTTTTTTAACTATGATTGTACTTATGTTTTTTTAAGTGCCTTATTAGGCGAGTTATTACTTTTAATTTTTAACCTTCAACCTATGTTATATATATACTATGTATGACTATGCTAATACAAATGTGTTCTGTCAACAAGCAAATAAAGAATCTTGAATCTTATGGAGCCATCTTTGGTAGTTAAAACAGGTGATAGTAGCATTACACATTTGTTTTACTCAGCAGTTCTTCAGGCCATGTGATTTTTGCTGAGGTAAACTCAGTACACACAAATTTGCTAACAAGTGATTTTAATGAAAGTTCGTTCAACTTTTCTATACTTTTTTGTTTGAAATATTTTGATAATTGATTTTTTGGTACATACACTTATAATATTTTGAACCCAATTTGAAGCAGGGTTTGAAAAGTATTCGAATTTCGAAAGGTCTAACAGCAAAAGCTTGAATTTCGAGCTGAGCCAAACTTTCACAGTCTGGCTTGGCTTGAAATTCAAGCTTGACCCACCTCTAACAAATACCATATTTGATAGACAGAACCATATGGTCTGTATCATTAACTGCTCAATGAAATCACCTCAACAAAGAATAAGTTTGGACACGAGAAATGGGTCATCGACTGATATTTTATCATGCTTCCTTTTTGATTTAAGATAGTCTTCGTAATATTCTTGTCATATAGGGCTCGTGGATTTGGAATCATCATCTAGATGTACTACGCTCGTGACTATTAAATCGTTCTAGTGCTTTATTCCATGCATCTCACCCGTCGATAACAAAAGCTTTAATAGCATTTCTATCTCCATAAGTTTGATTTGGAAGTGGAAGGTTTAGATTTTTGTATTTTTATATACTCCACAGAATATTTTCCCACTACTTTCATCATATCATATGTAATCTTCCAATGATTACTAACATTTCGACCTAACTAAGTAACGTTTTAGATTTTCACTAGATTTGAATGTCTTGTAGAATTCATGCTTCCACTTGAAGTTACAGCAGTTGCTTGTTTTTCATTGCTACTCTTTGCAGCAACACTTACAGTTGAATGATGAAGAATTACTGTCTTCTTCTATATTTAAATAACCAGAGTATTTACATTGTTCCATTATTGTATTTTGCAAAATAATGGAATAAGGTAAATATTCTTATTTTTAAATATAGAAGATGACTTCCTATTCCTGTTTCCGACAAAATCTTAATTACTGTGTTGTTTACTCTTTATAAAAACATTATTCGTTTTATGTTCTGAACTGTCAAGATACTCTGCTAATAAACACATTCCCATGTCTAGCTTCTGTGTAAAAAAGTAACTTACTGAATCCTGATAGAATTTCAATAACAGTAAACTCAAAACCATACTTGACCTCACATACCCCACAAGCAGAGCACAACACCCTACCGTCTGTTGTATGTGGTGCTCTGGTGGTAAATTATAAGAAACCAGAAATGACAGTCCTTTGAAAAGGTCAACGAAACGGAGGCGCCGTGTGTAAAACCAAAAGAAGACAAACTAGGTAAAACCAGGTGATTACTTTCCCTTTGAACAAAATATTTGTCAAGATGTTAACATTCATTTGTTTTCAGCTCAATACTAAGAACAGTACAACCTCCCTTTGTTACTCACCCTCAGAGTCATATTTACAGATTGTACAGTTATGATTTGTCTCTTTGTATGGCTCCTTTGCTAAAGCCAATCCATTGCTAGGATGACATTAATCGTTTGCTGAAAACCACAGATGAGGGATTAGTGGTTTCCTTTTGACTTTTAGAAAGGGAGGTCAGAGTGAATGAAAAGTGCAAAATGTATTGTGAAGATTGGTTGTAATTTAAATTCTAACAAAATTAACTTATAATGTAAAATAAAAACATTATACATTTTCCTTTAAAGAGCAACATGGGGTGCACCTGTGCAATCTGCGCCCGTGAAACTCGGTGTTTTTATTTTGAAGTAAAAAATAGGTTCAGTGTAAAATTGTGGTGACAATACAAATTCTGAGGGATACCTGTTAGTTTAACTATTTTGTCAACATTTGGAAAATCATAATTCTTGTTAAATTAAACGTGGAACCGAACAATATACAGTGGCAAGTCTTCTCAACTTGTACACCAAGCTTTTGAGCTCTGACTTATGTGGCCAAGATTTTGTTTATTTACCCAGTATATATAAATCCGTGCAGAAAATGGTCTTGCATTCTATCTAGATGATATAAATGGATGACATTCATGGTAAATATCTTATAAACCATTTGATTTTATGTTCCCAAGGTTCTAGCTGGGGGTGGGGAGGGTTAACGGAGAGGCAATGCACGTCACTTCAGGACGAGTGAATTTTAATACTCACTTGACACACAGCCGGTGGTGGGTTCCGTTATATCTAATACTTATCTATGGGACCCCACCTTTAACGTCCCTTCCGGAAGATGACTACGATCATTCCTTAAGGTGGAGTGTTTCACAGGCAGAATCATAGGAGTCAGCCTCTGGGATTTGAACCTGGGACCTACCACTAAACAACCTGTCTGTTTAATAAACTGAAATATATAATAGTTTAACTTCAGTTTTGGGTTAACATTTTATTTCATTAGAGCATGCGAATAGACAGGTGTATTATACAACCTCTGTTCAAAAAGTTCGGTGAAACATATATTTTGCAAAAGGTATTCACACATATCGGCAAACAAGGTTCACTGTCCTTCAAAGTAATCACCATTCGATGTTATGCACGTTTGACAACGTGTGTACAAGGCAC
>KZ871013.1:30016-44551 GCA_003456935.1 Machilis hrabei | reverse complement strand
TAGGTCTATATAAATGTTAACTTTTATGTTTAATATTTACATGTGTTGGCCTGATTGTGTCTTTTGCCACCAGAGCTGTGTTTCTTTCANGGCTGTCACCTTTCAAGAACCGTCAAGCAAGCAGCAGCTAATTCAAGTGCTATTAAAACATAACAAGGGTTGCTGTAATGGGATATTTAACTTTTTTAGATGCATTTCAATGGTATAAAAAAAAAAGGAGAGAGAGAGAGAAGGAAAATCGTAACAAAAAAGTAAAAATCGTTAAATCGTATTCAAATAAAAAAATCGTACAAATTATGTTTTTATCGTAAAAGTTGGCAGGTATGCTGTAGTGTATTCAATTGTTACAAATCAACACTTTCTCAATTTCAGCCCGTAATTTGTGTGGATTTTTCTGGGAACGCCAAGAAGAGAGGAGAAGTTTATCCAATTTTCGTTCAGTACAGAACGGAGCTGCAAAGTCGCCAGACGGATGCCGCAATAGTTTCGATCAAAACTACGAGAAACAAGTGGAACTTCCTGCGCGTGTTCATGGCCCACCAGTTAAGCCCGATCCTGGGAGATAACGTTTACGGAGGTCGCGTGCAGTCCGTGTTTAATACAAACGTTGCCGTCGACCCTTTTCACGATGCGGCTCAGTCGCCACAGGTTTGTTTGTTTGTTTGTTAAAGAGTGACTCGTAAATTCTATTACATCTTTGTGAATACTAACGGCGAGTGAAGGGACTCTTACCCAAATCATTATTTTCGAACTCATAAAAGTATTTAAATGACATTTAACTTTACCAAGAAATAACATCAGCCTCAGTGTGTCTAGACCCCAGGAACTTTGAGGAACGTTTGGCAGCCTCCTGTGAAGATTCCTCTCGAGTTATAAAAGGACGAGGCGGCCGTACCTTATTCCGATTCGACTATGCGTTGCGATATTTCGCCAAGATGACATCGGCTACCAACTACAGTCTTCAGATTCATTTAGACCCAAATGGGTAGGCAGTGACTTAGTTTAATGTATGGAGTTCCATACCCTTTTGAAGATGTGTAAATACTTTCAATAACGTTTTAAGATGGGCCTTCGAGTCTTGCACAGTGGCATTCATAAGAGTTTTATGGCGTGTTGACAGCTAATAGAACAGACCTTATAATTTGTGCTTGATGAAGCCTGGAGGTCATCTGGGCGAAATAGCGCAATGTATAGTTCAATTGGAATAAGGTAAGGCTGGCTTGTCCTTTTATAACTTTATCGTGGCATCCTATTATGGTTTCTGACAAAAAAGAAAAAAAAAAAAGTGTGGCATACAGTACCAGCATCGATTCTGTCACATCCAAACGAAGCGTAGCGCGAAATTTTGTTTCCCTTAAAACACAAATTTTCGTTCACTTAATTTAATTTTTCGTAGCTTGGTAAGTGAACAAAAATTTGCGTTTTAAGCGAAACAAGATTTCGCGCTACGCTTCGTTTGAATGCGACAGAATCGATGCTGGTACTGTAGTTTCAATCCTTGTAAAAAAAAAATGTTTTTAAACGATCCGTGAAAGGATATCGTAAAAGTACTGTGAGTGCCAAAAGTGAGGATGTAAAGTGTTTTTAAGGTTTTGGGATTATACATTTCACGGGAAATAGACGACAGTAGAGACTTCCAGAGTTTGGAAACTCAAGGAAAAATATAGAATTCTATTACGCTGTTCTGTCAGTAAAAAGCCTGACAACATAAGGATGAAATGAGACACGATTTTTCATAGTCGTACGAACGTGGGTAGCGGCAGGTGGAACCTAAGATGGGAGATCGGTAGAGCAGCGACTGTGAAAATAACAGTAAAACAGACAGACTGCACAATGAAGCGAGAGAATGATATTATTTCTCGGTTCATTTAATTATTACCAATTTTAATGAAATCCAGTTTCTTGTTTCCCAGAGCCCCTTTACAATAAAACAAATGCAACGTTTTTGTCTTTTGTGTACACTGCATTTCGACCACATTTATTTTTATCTTTTTCAGTGTTTAAAATTACAGTTAAAAAAAGAAACGTAAAACGTCCACATTTAAACTAATTTTAGCACACTGGAAAAGAAAAAAACAATTAATCAAAATGTTGTGGACAGAAAAAAAAAACACGGGGGGGTAAATTTTTATTTTAAGTTGTACTGAAAGCGTAAAACTCAATTTCATTAAATTCGATGACCAAGTATTAACAACAAAAATCCTCTTTTAATTCATT
This sequence comes from Machilis hrabei, assembly GCA_003456935.1. Classification (NCBI taxonomy): domain Eukaryota; kingdom Metazoa; phylum Arthropoda; class Insecta; order Archaeognatha; family Machilidae; genus Machilis; species Machilis hrabei. The sequence goes on along the minus strand of KZ871013.1, from coordinate 42,334 downwards.
GTAATTTTTTGGGGTCCAGTATGCTTAGCACTTTTAAAACTAGTGTGGATCTGTTGAAATGATAGTAAGTAGACGAAATTAAGATACACAACTTTCAGGATAACTTTGTAACGCTCAAATCAATGTGGGCGAATGTTTGTTCATAAATATGGCAACGTAAGACGCATAATGCGAGAACTATTAGAAGCAGCATCAAGAGGATCCATAAAAATGTTAGTTCCATCAGTAGACTGCAGATGGGGCAGTATACACCCAAACAAAGTTGGCTCGCTCGTCTCCGACGGCTGTACGCGTGTCTCGTCGGAGTTCGATTCTGGAAGTTAAGGATCGTGGCGACGAGTCCTGTTGCCGCACGAGAGTCTCCGCGAGGATTCCTGGAGGTGGTTGTAGCTTTGCATGGCATCTCACTAATGCATGCCATACACGTTCGATTGGATTTAAGTTCGTCAGTCCAGTTGTTTAAACAATGCACGAAAAATGTTGTGATTTTGACCACACGTTCCGTTTTTTGATGGGCTGTATTTCAGCACTATCCATCTTCTTCTTTAGGCACACTATTAAGGATCATATTAAGAGTCAAAAGTAATGAAAAGAGAGACAGGTAAAAAAAACAGTTCACCATAGAAGTCGTGGCAAGTCAAGATGACTAAATTTAAAGGTCACAAGTATAAATTTTCTAAATGTAAGAGTTTTCTAAAAACTTTTGAAACTGTCAAAGACGTATTTGGTCTTGGGCATCTTTGTTTTTAACACTTACTAATTGTGGTAACTCAACTTTCAATGGCTTTTATGCAGTTTCTTTGGCAGTTATCTAAGATTATATATGTTATGCATCCTGCATATAAAATAAATACAGGCAGCTCTCGATTTACAAACCGGTTCCATTCCAAGACTTATTCGTTATGTGCACCTTGCATTCCTGAGCTTTTACGAAAGGTATCGTAATACATTAGCAGCCATTTTAAAGCATTGAAAATGTGTACTTAACATCAAATGGTCTATACAGTACATTTTATTATAATGTATGGTTTATCGTATATATATATATAAGCAACTATATCTATTGGCTTTTTTAAGAAATTTTGCATAAATTGTGATATTCATTATAGTGAATGTTCATAAATAGTTGCCTGTACTGCGTTTCACGTGGCATGAAAGAATAACAACAGGCTGAAAACTAATATCTTATTTTGAAATAAGTGTACAGTTAATGGATTAACTTTTAATCTCCCTGCTGTTTGCCAAAGTCACCATTCAGTTCCCACGACCTTTATATTACTATGTACCAATTCCTTTCCACATGAATTAGTGTCTTTTACTGCCACCTCGTGGAAATAAACTGAACTACGTAGAGGTGGGAATTTGTGAAACAGAGGACTGCTTCTTCATGTCGTATGTTTCCAGTTGTAAACAAATGTGTCTTCAACTTCGAAAGGTTTTTGAACGACGCCGAAATTGAAGAAATGCTTTTAAAGAGTGATTCAAATGATGAATTTTATCAAATGTGGAGGACAGTGAAAGTGGTGAAACAAAAAACAAGATATTAGAAATCCAAGAAAAAACCTGGTTTAGCAAAAATGGCTATTCATTTTAAAACTTGGTTTTTAAATGGTTGCAAACAACAGCTTTTTTTTTGTAGTAGGCAGATAAAAATGTAGAATACTTTCAAAATGCCACGAGTATCATGGACGTGTCTGTTTGTGTGTTGCACACAGCTTAGAGCATCGACCATTACCTAATAAAACGTCTAGCTGTATGATATTGATCCAGATTTTTTCCTGAATGAGGTATACATTTTGTGAATACAATCAACTTTAATTGCTTTTCGTTAAACTAGTTTGTTACATAGACAGGTTTGCTTAACAGTAGAGCGGTGGCCTCCTGATCGGGAGGTATTGGTGTCGTCAGAATAAACGGTTGTTATCCTTCCGAGTCTGCTTGTGAAGTGCACTCCACGTTAAAGTGTCATCGTACGTACATTATGTATTCTGGGATGGTCGTTAAAAGTGGGGTCCAACTGTAGATGTTTTTTTTGTTTTTCAAGCGAGTGGCAAAATTGTGGTGTGAATGGGATCTGTGCTGTTATATCCGTGTAACCTTAAGAGTCGACTTTACTTAAAGTGCTGGAAACGACTATTTCAGTCGTGTTTTGGTCACCGTTACCAAACGAAGACTGAAATGGAAAAAGTAGCGCACGACCTCACTTCAAAATTCTTCCCTTTACACACTGGTGCATGATTTGTTAAAAACTATAGTATATTAAGTGTGCAATCTGTGTTCTAATTAAAATCTGACGTTATTTTCATTAGAACACAGATGGCGCCCATACAGTTTTTAACAATTCGTGCACCAGCGTGTAACGGAAGAATTTTGAAGTGAGATAGTGTTCTACTTTTTCCATTTGGGTCTTCGTTTGGTAATAACGACCCAAAATGTAACTAAAATAGTCGTATTCCGCACTCTGAAACTGTTGTATTAATATCAACATAGACGTGTTAAGAGTACACGAATGTATTTAAACTTTTTTATTATTATTGTGTTTCAGGTTTTACCACGGGATATAATGACACGACTGGATCTTTTCGATCAAGGGAACAGTTCTGCTCTCTTAGTGCCAACGCATTTACATCTTCGACAAATTATATTACCATCGTTTCCGTCCAAGACTGAAACATTGGTTCTTACGGCGCCTCCCCCGCAACACTTTTTGTGGACTTGTGCAAAACTTGGTCTTGATGTTCAGGCTTTAAGTAAATAGTGCTCACTTAACAACAAGCATTTAGAAGAAGATCTACGTGGAGCGTTCAAAAAGTTCCCGGAATCGAAAACCACAATTTACAAACGTAATCGCCTTCAAAGTATTTTCCACGTGCAGACACACATCTGTCTATTCAAGGTTGATACAGACTTACCGTGCAGCCACACGGCCATACCGCGAACCATTTTACACTAGTGCATCATTGTAAAAACTTGTTGAATGCTTTGCTTATGTGTACTTGAGTGACTGTAAACTGATATCAGTGTAAATCTGATATGTACTTTTTTTAATTAAAGACGTATAGTAAATGAGCCATGTTGTGTTTAAAATCCAGAGATTTCTATTCTGTTCATGGATGGGTATATANACTCTTAAGGCTGGTTTATACTACCAAATGCTACAGGTCACTGTAGGTCGCAAGCTCGCGGAGCCGAAATAGAAACACCGTTGTTACATGGGGTGTAGTCCATACTCGCTACGCTATTGAAATTTTCTGCTTGACGCTGTACAATTCTATTTCCTAATTTTAACGCTACCAAGAGGAGTACGAAGCCCTCTGTGTCTGAATTTTTAGAGTACGGAGAGAACGAAACCAAAGATGATATACCTTTAGATATATTATCTTTGGTAGAAACGTAAGCATATTGTAATCCGTGTTGTTTTCTCGTCACATGTACGCAGTACGTGACGATGTTAGAACAAGTAAATATTTTTTGAAGTTAGTGAGGATGGAAGATGAATTTAGGCCAGACGATGAAACTTTAATAATCATTGTTCAGGGATTTCCGAACATCATGGCATCTGGTCATGCCCTGCCTGTGTCCTCTAGATAAAAATGCAGATATTTATTAGTACAGATACGTAGCGTTTCTTTTTTATAATTTAAAATCTCGTAATTTGATGCGATATATTTACTATGTTGTAATGCATTTTAACCAACTCTGATGCACTTCCATCTTTCAATAATAACTCGTGGGAACGTTGTGAATGGGTTATTAATTGAACGTCATTAATTGTACTTTACTATGGCACAAGTCCACGTTATGTGAGGCTATTTTCTGTACCACATAAACAGACATTTGAAGACAAATCTTGTCGATTTAAACATGCAAGTGCTTAATTGTGTCTAACTTTGAAAGCTGAATAGCACCCACAGTCTTAGGATTTAGAGATTTGGGTCAATCAGCTCAGAGGACAAACAGTTGCATAATTTCAAATTCTATCATGGAAGCCATCTCTAACTAAACTATAAGCTCCATGCCAGCTTAATGTGGGTTAAGCCCCATTATGAAAATTGCCTGCATTAGTAAACGCACAGTGCAGTTGGAGGACTTGAAAACCCATTAAATGCAAATATTTTTTTAAAAAAGTTGGACTTAGAAAAAATATTGTAGACACTTTCCAATCCAAAAAAATTTTTAAGCACAATTTTTTTTTCAATTTTTCCGTTCAATGACTTTTCAAGTCGTTTGAGACCATTTTATTTTTATGCCCTTTGATGATTTTTTTTCAACCTAGTGGCAAAACCCTGTATATAAAAAAATTGGTTTCTCCAACTTTCTAACATCTTCAAGTACTACTTCTTGATAACCCCTTCTCAAAATTAAAATCTTGACTTTTGGGCCATCTTCATATTTTTAATAACAAAAGATCACAACTTGGAAGACAAGAGTTACTTCTACTGGGGTGTTTATAATGACCAATTCTCGATATATTTATTTGTACACGGATTTCATTGAAACCAAAGTTCAATAACAACAGTCTAGTAGTCTCTTACATTTCTTCTTCAGAAGAATCAACTGTCTCCACAAATTCCAGGATTTTTATTTTTAACTTATTCTTTTTTTTCCTGTCGCTCTTGGACAAAACAGCCACCAACTGTTTAGCAACACTCTCCACAAATAATTCATCTTCCGTCCGAGGCGTCGACGCGAAGGTCTCCGGGAAATCCTCTCCCACGGCTTCGTTCGGGTCGATTTCCATCCAGGGGTCGACGGAATCCGAAGCCAGAGGAGCCGAAGGAGTGGACGTCGACGCATCGTACTTTTTTGTTTTCTTCCGGTTGGCCGTGGGCATCTTTTGTTTGGTCGAAGTACGTGCTTTAGAATTAAGTATTTTTTTTTTATGTAAAGGTAGTGTTGAGAAAAGAGATTCGTAGGTCCCGTGCGATGTATTCGGCATGTTTTTGAAAATGGTAGATAAAAGTAGATTGGTGAAGGAAACCCACTGACTGCTTTCATCTTTTGGGTCTTCTTGCGATGTTCTGTTCAGGAGAAAGAGAGAAAACCACAGTTACCTTTGAGCAACACAGAAATTTTAAGTTCTGTAAGAAACAGGTGAAGGCACACATTATATTAATTGGAATTAGAAAACACGTTCTTATTGTACACCAGATGTTGTCGTAGTATTAATATTTCACTGATATGTTAACCTCCCCCCCCCCTGCCCAAGCTTCAACATAATAAGAATGTCAGAATCTGGCTGTTATTGACCATTCGCCATCTTTGAAGCAATTCTCACTATTGTGATTTGGATTGGATTTCCATATTTCTTACGTCCGTTTTCATACGGGATATCTTGGTCGACAAATACACTCACCGCACAATTTGTCAGTTTAAAATCAGGAGAGCTGGCAATGAGGTGCATCTCACATAACAGTGAAAAGCAAGTGGAAAATAGTTTTAAACAAGTTTATCAAAATATCCCATATGTAAAAGGACTTAAGAAATATGGAAATCCAATCTAAATTACAAGAGTGACAATTTCTTCAATGACGACGACTTGGCCAATGACAGTGAGGTCCTGACAGTCTTATTCTGACAAAGCTTGAGGGGAACATCTCTGCAAAATATTAATCTAACCGAGAACATCTGGTAAGAATGTCCTCGGTTGCCATGCAAGAAAATAAAGACACGCTGGCCGACAAGTGGTCGTATCAATTGGACCCCAAACTTCTGAACCGGAAGCCGACACGTTACCATCAAACCATCCCGTCATTTCGGCCAGATGAATTTCCGACCTTCTACGTCTGGTAATTTGTCAGCCCGAGTTTGGATTTTGAGCCCTCGCCTACTGTCGGATTGATCATTATGAACATGCGAGTTTGAATTCTTGTCTGTTGAAAACGGCTTTGCCAATACCAATTTTTTTTCCACCAAAATGTTTCAGCCTTTATGTAGATTTCAGACATTGCCAAAATTGTTTTTAGATTTTTTCCTCAAAATGGTATTTAGGCCAAAACTGAAAAAGTACTACTTTTTCAGTCCCTTCTGTAGGGATCCCCAAGTTTAAGCCCTCCTAGAATGCGAATGGATGGTCTGATTGCAACCAAATGCTGCAAATATGTTGACAATGTATAATTGAAATTTCAAGTAAATTTCTTGGCAGTTAAAAAAGTTCTCGTTCTAAATGTAAATTGGCGTTTACACAGCCCAACGAAGAACGGACAAAGACGCACTTAGGATTGTTTTTAAAAACTGACTGAAATGTATTGAGTAGGTGCTGTAAATATGTATTGAATTTTAATTGAGAAAGGGTTGCTTACCATGTTGGCTAGTTTTGCACTGTTGCTGCATTCAGTTCCTCTCCTGCTTGTAAACAAGGCAAAGCACCAACGTGGCATGAGGCTAAGTACTGAATGTGGCAACAGCGCCCTGCTAGACTTATTTTGGTATTTCCTGACATTACGAAGTAACGGGAGAAGGTGGTGGGTGAAACCCGTATTACAAAATAGCCGTACACAGAGCGACTTCTACAACCTTGTACAAGAAATGAGGGCAAGGGATCACAGGTCCTAGGATGGTGCCATGTCAATTTGATATGCTGTTAAGCATTGTGGAACAACTCGTAAGCAATTCTTCAATAGGGAGCCAATTTGCCTGATTACATATTGGCTTTTCCTCTACTGCATCGTGGGAGATCGCATTCAACTGAGTCGAAACGTTGGAACTTCGGGGCCAGCCGCAAATCGGCGTGGTTAGCTGCAAGCATCGTCACGATTCCTTCACCATATTTGGCGAAAAACAACGTCGTCATTGGCGAGGCCACTCCGAACACACGCACGCAGCACTCGGGATCCGGCTTAACTCTGGGTCGTCCGATTTCTGTCGGTTTACGCTCGACGAGTGCTGCGCCTAATTCTGATTTGCAAGCAAACTACATGTTCTAATTTCGCACACAATTTAGCGATACACAAACAATGCTTATTTTATGGATGGTAATCCTCGAAATAACTGGACAATCAAACCATTGTACGTACTCGCTTTTGTCCGAATAGAGCAACTCAGAGTAAATGCGGCATTCAGACTGAGGAAGGTCAGAGTCGCCCTCTACACAGACACTCGCTCTTAAAGCTTCTGCCGCATCATCTGAAAAGAAAACAAACGTTCTTGTCTATTCTCATGAAAGCAATACACTAAAAAAAAAGTATTTCCCATAATGCCAAGTTTCCGTATTTATTGTGAACTGTAGTGAACCTTTAAAAAATTTGTATTTCTAATACAAAAAATTCTTAAAACTGGCAAGTGACACACGTTCAGTAAAAAAACCAGTAAAATTTGTATATTTACTTCACTATATTGTGGGACGGTACCCACAATGCTACCCGACACTTGGCTAAATATATTTAACTCAAATATGTGGTAAAACGGATTTCATGTTTTCTACAGACTGCACTCATGGACATCCCTTGTGTCACATCATTCTAGTCTGCACCTTTTGCCGAACCATAATGTCTACTGTATTTCGAGTTGAGCAGGGAAAAAGGTAGGACATAACCACTCCTGCTAAACCATTGGGACAATACAGATAAGGAAGTTTACAAAACCAGAACTATTTTTGATTAAACAATGATAATAAACAAAGCCGTTTCCATTTGTTGCAGAATGGAATATTGGACACACAGAAGGAAGGAATTAATAAGGTAGCCAAATAAGTATTAAATCTCGGACGGATGAGCCCAAAACAGATTTTAAAGCACTACTTCGAATCAGTCTGAGCTTCTGATGTTGTGCGGTTTAAGGGCTACTCGACTCCACGTGGGTCGTTCGAGCCGGTTTACACACATCCAGCACACTATTTTTTTATGAAGGTGTTAATGAACACTTTTTATTGTGACATAACACCCAGCCCTAGCCAGGAATCGAACCTGGGACCTCCGTCGTGCAAGGCCAAATGGCTCACCATTAGACTACTGGGATCGGCCTGAGCTTCTGCTGCCATTCAGAGAAATTCTTTTTATTGATTGATTATTAAGTGCTCTTCACAAATTACCCTATTTTAACTCGACTAATCACAGAGAGATTGAACCAAGAAACTTGAGCATGCAACTAACAAATAACTAAACACTTGAATTGACTTCCTAAGTATATTTTTCTAGTGTTCTAATTACAGTATTTAATCTAATATAGAATTAACAGTCGCATAATAAACTGACAAAAATATTAATGAAGCTGCATAATTAACTTATAAGCAAGACAAGTCCCTCAATTCTGATGTACTTTTTGAACAATAATACAAAGCCCACATCAGCGGAGCAATGGTTTTCATTAAGAGGTTATACAACTGCGTATTGTGAAACGTATTGCCTCCGTGGACACAACTTTTTTGTTACCACGCTTGGTTACAAAATTTAGGTGTGAAATAAATCTTTGAAACGTCCACCATCCGACGATGTCGTCATTTGTTTACAAAGTCCGCACAGCGCCACGCGCCAACGACGGAGGAGTCGTGTAAAACCGTCCGAATAAAAGTGTGAAGTCTTCCCACCGACGCACCTCCGATACGATCTCTGCGTCCGAAGAAAAACGGTTGCGCTCGTGATGTTCCTCGAGTCTGAGGATCGTGAAAAAATCGCAAGGTCTGGGCTGTAAGGTGGGAGAGACAAAACGTCGTTATTGAGTCCTTGCTCGTTTGGGGAGGAATGCCGTCACGATGGACGATCGATACCTTGTCGGCACGAACCCTACGCAGCTGTCGTCACAATTTTTTTTTAGTTTCGACTTTAGTTCCGAGTGACACGTTCTGAAAATTCAAGGTGAACTGGGCAATCGCAATCCCAGAAACAGGTCACGAAGATTTTCCCCGCTGAGGGGACGGCTTGGAACTTCTTTGCTTGTGGCGATTCCTTATGCCTGTACTCCACGGATTGACGTCTGGTCACAGTGGTGTCCCCACGATTCATAAATATTTCCCTTGCTCTTTAATTATCAAACTTCTCTTCTTTTACCTGTCGCATCATTCATCCATGAGAGATCTGTATTGAAGAAGATATTTCACAAAAGTTCAGAAAAAAAATTCTCTTAGCGTAATTATCTGGATTTAAGGGGGCCGTCTACACTCGGACGAAATTATTTTGCCAGTTTCCTTTCATTTTTGCTGGTTGTTGGCAAAACAAGGAACTAACACAACCTACCTCCCTTCTTCCTTACCACTCCCCTTGACCAACCCCTTTACGTGTCATTTTCGATCCCACCTTTCTTCGTCAGAGGTACAGCACTTAGCAGATATTAGCTATAATTCGTGTGGTGACCATATTTTTTTTTACGTCAATATTCTCAGGAAGTTCTAATCTGTGTCGTAATTCTAGTCTGACTGATGTATTACTACAAATTATCACTTTTATAACACCACGAAAACTCGCTAATTTTGGCAAAAGAGTCAAATCATACTCTTTTTTTTAATATAGAAAATATAAATTATATGCCATGAAAGTACGATAGAGACATAAATATATCCTTGATTTAAGTGNTGGTTAAAAAAATATGAAAAAACGAGTATTTTTTTAAATTATTTCTAAGAGCGCAACGTCTGCAAGGCTTATCTGACAACAGGTAGACGGCCCCCTTAAGTGTTAGCCTATTTGATTTATTTGTAATAGATCAAACAAGAATAGGATTAAATATAAACACATAAGGGGGTTAACGTGGCATCTGAAACGAACCTAAGTTTGTGGGCAAACCCGGTTTTGAAGAATACTTTTGGATGAAGACTTCGTTCCTTTGCTTAAACTTACTAAACCACCCTACGGTTGCGCATCCGTTTTTAAATTGCTGGCGTCCGGCGTCCGCCCGTGCAACGTGTCCCGCGATTCTTCGTATCGTTTTGGACTTTAGCGGAAAACCTCGTCGCGCCAAGTCATTGCACCACTGCACCAGTCGCACCTCCTCGGCATTCGTGAGGTGTTTCACCGTGCCACCGACACTGCCTAAGATTCGGCGACCCACTCTGTAATTCTGATACGAGCTCGAACAGATTTGATGCCTCCTGCAAGCTGCTGTTACAGTCATCCCTCGAGCGATGTCGTCGTATACCGCCTTCAATACCTCCGCAGTGTATTTTCTCTTTGGTCGATCCATGACGTGCCCTGTATCTGGAGTTAAGGAGTATAAAAAAAAAGAAGGAAGGGCTTCCTAAATAAAGGTACGACATGCATGTCACTGGAAACGGCATCTACTAAACCAGACCAATGTTTGATTGACAAGCAATATAAACATTTTCATACTACAAAAACACGCTTTTAATGCAGACAAAGAATCTATAATCAAAGATGGTAACAAAATTTGAAATCATCTGGTTGCAGTTTATCGAACACGAGTATCGACAAATCAGAATTAATTTTACTTTGAGTGAAAGCTTCTGCTACCATTCAGATAAATAACTGTTACCTATTATGTATCAACTGTTCTTAATATAATACCACATTTGAACTGAACTAATGACCGAGAGAGAGAGAGGGGGGGGCCTGTGACTAACAAAGAAGTGGACTACATTTGTGTCATTATCTAGCAGTGCAATTTATCTTCTCTCTAATGATGCTTCAATGGTCGCATAATAAACCGAGAGAGAAAGATGTTTGTTAAGCAGCTTACCGAACTTATTTGCAAAGCAAGTCCCTGAAATGAATGTTTTGTCAGAATTTTTAAAGGTTTCAAAAAACAAGTATTGGCTTGCCTTTTACTCAGTCGATGCGTTTTCTTCACGTGAATATTTGGGAGTGACGTGCAGCGGTTTCACTACTGGGCCACCAATCAACGTTGCCAAATGCGTTTTTCATTACGAATTGTTCGTTGCTATGGTAACCTTTAACTGTACTCTGCTTGTAGAAATATTTGAAGACATTTGGCAATGTTGATTGCTGGCCCAGTACTGTCACTTATTTTTGGTGACAGATCTTATACGTGTCCTCCTTTCTTTACATCATGTAAGCACTGTTAATTTGTGCCATAATTGAAAAATAAAATTACAAAATTTTTGGGCCCCATTTCCTGTCAGATTGTGATGAAGAAATGAAATAAAGAACTGACTGTTTGCCCAGCTGGGCTTACACGACGTAACGAAAGGACGTCTGAAGAACTTTGGCCCGTTTCCACTGGCGAACTTACTAAACTATGAGAAATTTACGTTGTACACTTTATATGACGACAAATAAACCAAACAAAGTATTTAGACTATCGCTTGTCTCATGTGTTTACAAATGGAGGGTATGGATAATCTGTACTCTTTGGGATAAAGTTTTTTTTTTTATTGTTCCAGTTATCGACAATGTTTTTGTGGGCTATTTTAGTCCAGATATCTTCACCAGTCCGATACCAACCAAATTGTTGACGTCGTTCTGGTATTTTTGTTTTTGTAAATACCAAGATTTCTTTTATTGCACCAAGTTCTCCCTCTACATCAGAATAACACAAATGATCTTGTCAGTAGAAAAAGCTTTGGATCTTCTCTTTTTACTTTATCTGTAACTAGTAATAATTAATACATTCATCTTCATTGGTAGCTATCTTTACTGTTCTCTTTACCTCTCTCTCTCTCTCTTCCTTTTTCGGTGCTTAAGAGATTTAGCTCTTAGAACTTTACTATTACCCTTTTAGTCTTTTACATAGCGGAATACTTCAGTCTTAACATTGACATTCAAAATATTGTGTGTGACGTCACGGAATCCGATCATCGAGTTCCCTGAACTTCATTAACGCTTAATCGAGAACAAGTTAGTATGTTCGGTTTCCACTGCAGCCTTAATCGAGTTTAGTCGGTTGATTACAATTAACGATCGCAGTGGAAACGTAGTATACACTGATGTTTAAACAACGTCTAAACTGACCATTTTGACAGCCATTTTTAGGTATTGTTCTGAGGGTGGTTTAGCCGTTGTTTAACTTGCCATTTCCTGAATATTCTGGTGATTTGTCATTCTAACAATTGAAACTAATGATATGTCATGTCTCAGAACACCAAGTACATTTTTGGGGGGCAGGGTTTGTGATTAATGTGATCATTTCACAAATATTGAGCTAATTTTGCAGGATAGAATATACGAGAGAAGAGACATTAGTTTCAATTGTTAGAATGACGAATCACCAGAATATTCAGGAAATGGCAAGTTAAACAATGGCTAAACCACCCTCAGAGCAATACCTAAAAATGGCTGTCAAAATGGTCAGTTTAGACGTTGTTTAAACATCAGTTTATACTACGTTTCCACTGCGATCGTTAATTGTAATCAACCGACTAAACTCGATTAAGGCTGCAGTGGAAACCGAACATACTAACTTGTTCTCGAT
>KZ871013.1:3948-19358 GCA_003456935.1 Machilis hrabei | reverse complement strand
CAAAGGCCCAGTTTAGGTTTCCGGCCAAAGGCCGGGGGTTAGCATAGTAAAATGTATTCGAAAAATGAGTTCTCAATCGATTGAGAAGACAATGCTGTACAGGTTCAATTTATCTAAGTTAATCAAGCTGACCGAACATAGTGTACTTTAACTTTTTATTTTCTTTATTAAAGCTTTAACAGTCGCCTTACTGAACTAATCTGACAGATTTTTATTTCTGTCTAAAGTCATCAATTATAACCAAAATAATTTTCACGGACGCTCTGGATCTAATGAATACTGTAAGCACAAATTGAAATTCTTTATTCACCGCTTCACCATATATAACTGTGCTGGCTTTGTACATCATTACAAATATGGTGAAGACTCGCCAGCACACACTCTCTACTAATTTTGAAGCACCGTATTAAAATTTGGTTTGATCGGACTATCCGTTTTCATTTTACGGGGACTTAAACTTAGGCATCCCGACGGAAAGCTATATTTTTCCGTTTCGGCCTAAATAACGTTTCGAGAAAATAGTTAAAAAAATATTTTTTTTTCAATTCCTGAAATCTACACAATTTTGGGGAGGAAAAAAATTACGATTGGCCTACCCGTTCTCAGTTCAAACTCGGGTATCCATAACAATTTTGATTCCGACAGTAGATTCGATATTTGCCATATAATATGAAGTCATTATAACATTGACAAAAGAAAAAGTAGCCAAGTTTAGCAACACTTTCAAATTCTTGGTAACATTGCTCTTAGCATATGGTGATCACTTGCCAGGACTAACTGAAGACTCACCAGGATCACGCCTCTGATAGCCTCCCAAATCAGCTGACTTCTACTTTTTCTGCTAACTCTGAAACAGCATATAAAGAAAGAAAAAGTAGAATTCAGCTGATTTTGGAGGCTATCAGAGGCATGATCCTCGTGAGTCTTCAGTTAGTCCTGGCAAGTGATCACCTTATTGCTGCACGTGTTGATTGAAGTGTTTTGGAGCATGCTTAGTTGTGTTGTCAGATTCCTAATCACGTGATAGAAGTGCATAATAGAGCGACTTTTCTGCAAATGGATGACAGATTTTTAAAGCTGCTTTTGTAAATTAAATTACTTTTTAAGATGTATTTCATACATTCCAACAGTGCCATAACTATGCACTTTATTACAATTAGGTAATTAATAGTTTTATTATTACAGAACTAAATGACACACAGGATTAAAATGGTTGTTAAGTAATTATTAGGATGTTTATCGTACAAATAAAAACTCTGAAGCATAGTTAGTCATTTTAAAACATACAGGAAAGCTGTAGTTAATAATTTTTTTATTTGTTGTGCAGTTTCTGATGAACTGCATTTAATGTGTTACTTTGTGAATTGCAGATTGGGTGGGCTGCTATGAAAGTCCTTCCCGGTCGGCTGTCTCAGGAACAGACGCCCGTCAGAGCGATCTACCCGTCTCAAGGCAGCTGGTACTTTGGATTCCTCGTGGCGAGCAAATTGCTGCGCTGTCTGTCCATATTTCTGGCTTACGACCTTCTCAAGGCTGTCAACGTGTTGACGTTTGCTTGCATCACTAAACTCATGTGAGTAGACGCTCGCGTTTATGTTGGATTTATTAAAATAGTAGCCTAACTCTGATATCGGCTGTACACTAACCACACTTGACTTAAGATATTGTGAGCATAGAAATTTGTTTGGTTTCTGATGTTGAAGAACAATTCAGAAAAATGTTAATTCCACCGGTTACTGTAATTATATTTCTATACTGTTCCCCGTCAAAGAATCGTTAACTTATCATTATAAGTAAGCGATCTGGAAAATTGTACCTCCGATTTGGATGAGACTACTATATTGATAGGAAATTGATTACCACAGCAGACTGTTAATAATCAATTTCCTATCAACATAGTCTTGACTGAAGCAATTTAATTATAACTGTTATGTGGTACAAAGTATGTTATGTACGGCTGGTTTAGCCGATTTCACCTGACTTTAACCACAACTAACTAAATATAGAGTTTTTGTGAATTAATTCTACCCAGTTTTGTAGCTCAGCAATGCTGACTCTTAACTACAGCTTTCTTGTATGTTTTAAAATAAATGCTTCCTAGTGAAGGCCTAGTCTTTGTTTGTACGACAAACATCGTAATAATTACTTAACAATCATTTTAATCTTGTGTTTATTTACTGGTCTCATTTAAAACTATTTATAATGTGTGTAAGCATACCGGCCAACTCTCCCGATTTTGTCGTACAATGTACGAGTCAAACACACAAGAGAAAGTTGAACTTGGTGTATTGCATCTTAAAAGTTTTTTCCTTTCGCCTTTAAATTTCTCACTTCCGAAGACATTCGAGAGTTCCGAATGATTTTCGACGACGTGTCGTTCTGCACGGGCCGTACGTGTGCTCGAGGTCACGTATTCCTGTAGTAGAATTCGAGCCCAGCAGTAATTATATGCAGAGCTACTGAAGCTGAAGGAAGAAGCGCTAAATTATTCTTTGTTCTGCGTGGTTAAAAAAATACTTCTCGACTTATTCGATTATCGATCGAAACGAGTTTCTTACGAGACTCTCGTTGACGAAAACACAAATATTTTGTCACCCCATCAAGGCGACATCCTCGTGCGTCGGCGTTCAAAGATTTACGCGAATTCGAAGGTGGTGGTCGTATATTATACTTAGTTCTAACCAAACAGTGCTCAAATATAAAAAAAAAATAATAAAAAGCTGAGGGAGCTTCACTCGCTACACACATGAAAAAAGAGGAAAACTGCAGCCGTACATGTTCGCTGTTTGGACGACCACGTCATACTGTTGTTTCACAGAAAATGAAGGTTATAATCATTTTATTTGCCAGAGACTGGTAACCGAAGTCGACGTGGATGGGGAAACGACGTACAGTCGAGCTGGAAATGTTTCGGACGGTTTAAGTAGATTACCGGGTCGAAATCGACGAAGCCTGAATCCGGAGCCGGTGGCCAATTGACCTTTCTTTGTGAAAATCATGCCAGATTGTGTAAAAAAAAGCCATATGCTCTGTTTAGATTATCCTTGGTTTCCAACGTATTTCTTCTCATTTGTGACTCTGCTCTGTTAATAATTTTGCCTGTGTCCCATGCTGGTATATGTGTTTCCAAGATGCAATGTTCAGCTAGGCCATAACTTAATATCCCTAATATGTTCTTGTTTCCTGGTTCTGAAATTTCTCTTTGTTTGCCCTACGTACGTTTTGTTGCAACGACATCGTACGGAGTAATTGCACGAATTACTCAAGCAGCAGCCGGCCATAAAAATGAATACTGTTATATTGTTTGTAATTAGATAAAATATTTATACGAAACTTAAAATTCATTTTGATTCGAAGTTCAAGGTAGGGTTTCAGTGCAGGAGACAATGTCTGTGCAGAGCTTGCGGACTCCCGTGAATTTTGAGAATTTTCGCTTTCGTCAAACCGTCTTTGTCGATGAGTGGCAGATGACGAAGGAGAATTGGCCGGGTTGTTTGCAAGTGTTCAGACTTCAGAGATGGTGTCAATTTGTCGAGTTTATTTTTGCATTATACAATGTCGCTAAGCAAAAAAGTGTCAAAAAACTATAATGAAGTGTTTTTTGTATTCACATACCACAGAATATTCAGTCACGTTAAAAGTTATCCTCTCCGCCGTGCCTTACATGAAAATATTGTTTTTTTTAATGCACAAGCCTTCTAAATTAATTCCTGTTACAAATACAACATTTCTTTTATTAAAGCAAACATTATTAAGACATCATGATAAATTCTTCTCTGAATTTGAAGTTACTCCACACAATTGTACTTTTTGTTGAGGCTTATACCTGATGAAGGCTTGAGTGAAATGTTTTGTCCTCCAAATGTGCTTGCCCTGAATATAACATACTGTTTATGTTTTCTATACAAAGGTTAATTAAATATCAGCTTAGTGATTTATTGTTTTAACAACTTTTTAATGTATATAAATCTGGGCTCCTACTAAGATAATGGATTTGGAGGCCTCTCTGTCACATTTTTCTGTCTAGAATAATAAAATACAAATTTGACAGTCACTATGAGAAACTATTTTTTAGCACTATCCCAATGTTAAAGTTTGTCTTTGAAGGTTATTGTTTTATTTTTATTATTTAGTCATTGTACAGTCCGAAATCATTTGTTACTGTAGGACAAGAACAAATAAGTAAGGGGTAAACTGTATGTAAGGCATACAAAACACAGTCACTTAGACTGTGAGTTAATTTAGAGGGATCTCTGATATCAGAAATGTACTTAACATTAAAGCCAAGATACCTATGTTCTAATTTATTTTTTATTTAGGCTACATACTCTTTTGTTGACAGTGCCTATAACTTATAAATACATTTAAAAACTGAATGAGTAATACACATTTAAAGTTTGGATATCCTGTGAAAACTGAAACTGTATAAAAATTGCAATTTCCCGTAAATATAATTGATTAGTTTTAACATGCAATTTAGTGTAAGAACAAATTCAGTTTTTGTGCTACAAATGGATTACAGAAATACATTTTGTAGTTTTGTGAGTTCGCCGGAGGTTTGTTTAAACAGTTAAACTCTGCGTTAAGAAAAGTGAATTTTCTGTAATACTAATGCCATCCATTTCTGGCTTGATTGCAGTGTTTGGATGTGATAAGTGCATTGCTGATCAAAGTTCTTAATCCATTTAAGAAGTTTGTCAATACATTTTTTATACGTCATGTATATTTGTATCGTTCGTCGTGGTTTCTGGATCGCTGAAGCAAAATAATTAATTGTTAATAGCAAACAAAGTACTTTTTAGTTAAACATTACATATCGGGAAAACGAATTCTCTTCGTCGTATTGTACGTGAAAATCACAAATATCGAAACTTAATTTGTAATACAAATTTTATAATCACATGCTAGCCTATTAATAATAAATTATTATCTGTATCATTGTTTAATTTATGATATTGTTTGAGTGTGTGACAGTGATGGGTTAATGTCGTTAATGCCATGAAATTGATTTTCCCCTTTTGATTATACCTGAGTTGTGTTTTACACTATACAGTGGATTGATTCTGCTCAGAAAATAACAAAAAGAGGAGTTGATTCAATTCCATGGTTTTTAATGATGTGAGTCTGGTATTGTGAAGCTATTTTTGTTAAAGTTAGAGCAGTGGTGACAGCTGTTATTATGTGTAACCTCATCTCATTTCCTGAGAAGTAGAAGAAGTACATGGTATTGAATCAACTCTTCTTTTTTTGTTATAGGTTCTGAGAGCAGAGAGCGGGTAGGTGCGGCGTGCCGATGTGATTGGCCGGAGTCAGGATGAATACCCGCGAGAAGCGTTACGGTCTGCGAAGAAAAGCCACGAAGAAGAAGTTGGACGACGACTTTGAGTATTATTTCGTGAAAATACGTAAAGCTCTCGCAACTCCTGCGCCGAGATCCATTAAAGAAGAGAGGCAAGCAAAACTGCGAGAAACGCTCGACAGCGTGTCGGATTTAGTGAAAACGCCTCCGAAAGAACAGAAGAAAGGAAAGAACGTCAAATCTCCGAGCGCTTCGTCGGGAAAGAAGGAAGAGAAAGGTGCAAAAGTTGCTGTCGTGAGAGCAGAGAGAGTGTCGTTAAAAAGGGGAACGCATCACATTCTAATTACAGAGCCTAAAGACGCCAGTAAAAATTCAAGTCCATCAAAACATATCAAAAGGAAAGTGGCAAAAACGAGAACAGTTTCTGAAAATGACGAAACTTTAAGCGAATCCGAAACCGAGAAGTCTCAACCACCAACAAAGCAACTAAAACGTGCAAGTGAAGAAGACGGAGATGGTGATGAAGAGCAGTTGAAACCCAAAGATACTAAGAAGGTTACTAAAAACTCGGGAAAAGAACCTTTACCTAAACCCAAGGAAAATTTAAAAAGTGTTGCAAAAGTAGAAGTTGTCAAAGAAGAACCAGAGCCAAAACAGACTGAAGAAAGTGAAGAAGAAGAAGAAGAAGAATTGGAAGATCAAAGAGAAGAGACAGAAGAACCGAGAGAAGAAGAAGTAATTGCCGAAGAGGTGGTTTGTACGGAATTAGAAGACGAACGCATCAGTCTGAGCGAAGAAATGGACGAGGAGGACATTGAAATTCAGGAAGAGACCGAAAAAGAAAATGTTCCTGCCATGGAAGGAATAAACCACGAAATAGAAGAACTTCAGAGAGAGGAGGAAGAGTCGGCGCTACAACTCGTTTTGCAAACGGAGGACGACGACGACGACTACCCGTCGAACTACCATCACGTAATGAGGGGGAGGGGAAGAAGACGAGGAAGAGGTAGAGGAAGGAGAGAGACAATTATTTTCACAACCTGTGACGAAGAAAAAATCGAATGTGAAGAGTGTCACAAAATGCTAAAGCCCTCGTCGTACAGACAGCATTTGAGAACGCACACGGGCATACGTCCGTTCAGTTGCGAAATGTGCGACGCAAGATTTACGCGTAAAGGTGACGTGCTGAGGCACGTTAAAATTGTCCACCAAAAAGAAAAACCTTACAAGTGCTGCCGCTGCCAGAGAGCGTTCGGCGATAAGAAAAACCTTCGATGGCACCTCATGAACCACGACAAAAAACTATTTTATATTTGCGAAGTTTGTGGCTTTAAGTTCGGCAAGCAAGAATACTGGGAAAATCACGTTCGTTTTATACACCCGATACAGTCGGACGGCCAAAGCACTGGTCCGTTCGAACACACGGAAACGATCGTGATAACTCCGGGCGGTGGCGGCGAAAGTCAGATAGCTGCTACGCAACTCGAACAGGAAGCCCAAAATATAATGTACACGACGGAAGAGGGAGGGGACGTGGACGACCCGACGGAAGAAGATTCTCACAATGGCCACGCCCAGAACGAAGATGGGCAAGAAGAATACGTAGCAATGGTGCAGGAGCCAGACATTCACGTCCAGGAAGGCGGCGAAGAGTGCGTGGTGACGACCGATTCCCACGGTACGCAGTTGGCACGACTCGTCAATCTTTCTTCGGAGGAAGCTCAGAAGTTGGGAACAGTCGTCATCCAGTTTAACGACGACCAAAACGTCGAGCAGTCGATGCAGCCGCAAGCGCATTTTAGAGCGGACGCCACGAGTAACGTCGTCCACATGATCACGTCGAACGTCACCAAGATCGTCCAAGGAAGCGATCACGAATCTCAGCACATCATAATACAGACGCCCAGCATCGCAGACGCGGCAGCGATCGTCGGACACGGCAACGCCGGGAACGCTCGTACCAAACCGAACATAATAAAAGTAGCCATGGACAATAGCCAAGCAGATTCTCAGTTAAATTCGGTCGGACAGATGGAAGTTCCGTCGAAAGTGATAAACATCGTCGTCAAGGAACAAGAGAACGAAACGGAAGAACTCCAACAGCCGTCGGGTCAGTCGTCGGTGCAGACTCTGGTCGAGGCTCTCCTCGACGCTGCCAAAAAATTTGAAGATGCTCAAGATACTCCGAAGGAGTTGTCTACTCATCAGTCGACCGAAGTTCCTCAGGGGTTGTAGGCTGCAAAGGAGGACGTGTTTTTATGCGAAACTTTGCCTTGTGGTGTGTGTGTCTGTGCATAGAATTGTGTTAGTCATTTTAAATGGCAACTATACAAAAATAACTACTCGTTAATTCGTACGGAGTCGTGGATAACGTGCAAACAATTGCAAGTCATTGAACAGTGTTTATACAGTGAATATTAGGTATTTTAATATATGAAGAAGAAAATGTAGTGTATGTTATAAGTGTTGGAACTTACTGTGCAAATCAGTTTTTGTCTGGTTTGGTCAAGCGTGAAAAATATCGAGCGATGGCGCATTTTCTCTCGTCGTTTGGTCGATACGCAAATTGCAAGTTAAAAACCGAATGCGTTGGGTCACGCTTACAGATGAAAATTCAGTGTCAGTGTTACAGTAGTTATAGTAATTAGAGTAAATAGTTTTATTTTTGTTTAGTATTACACTGCAGACATTTTTATGTCTACTGGAATGGAAGTTGTAATAGTGATAAACTTTTTAAAGTCTAAACTGTTTTCATGACAAGTGATGTCGAAACTGAGCCACAACCAACATTCTTTTGCAATTTAAAGATTATTGCTTATAATTAGCACCAGTTCTGGTTTGTATTGACGTGAAAAGAAATATCCTTTTTTTGTTTTGTTATTTTCAGTTTAGATGTAAAAATTTGCTTTCTTTGAATTGTAAATACTGCTAAAGATACCAAACTAAATGTCGGTACATTGCAGTTTGCTAAAATATTCCAGTTCTCTGTACCGGACTTCAATAAATATTGTAACAGTTGCCGTTGTTTTATTACGTGGTGATTCTTGGTGTCTGTGAATAAGTAGTCATTTCACCTTATGTAAAAGCTTCGACACATTCTTAATATCCGTCCACGCTGTCGAAGCTAGCCTCGAGCTGAACGTTGCCACAAATATCTCTGGTGTTTTGCAGCATCCCACCCGACGTCTGCATTTCATCGTCACGTCAAAGGTTTTCACGTGACGAGGCTGCGCACCTTATCGGACGGCGCTGTAATCCGAGCAAAAAGCGACGTGGGTCGATGAGTGATTGGTGGTTGTTGTATTCGGTTAATGCCACTACTCATTTTAATTTATGTCCGTTATTGACTGTTGGATCAATGTGGAGGAAAAGTGTCTGGGATTAATTGGCACTTACAAAGATGAAAGATGCTGTGGAATACTAAAATCCCACAAAACTACAACATGTTTAAAAGAAATTACTGGAGTGATCGGAGTTAAAACTGAGATATGCAGAAAGAAAATGACAGGTGTTGTTATCACCATATTCCTCCAGTCATGATGAGAGTTTGTTGAATAGCAAGTGTAATGCAGCTTATTTTAGCATGTCACTTTCCGTCCTCATACTTATTGTCGGTATTTACCCGTACGAACTAAACGACTGATGCAAATTAAGGCTCGCAACACCGTGAGGTTCGCCTCGATGGAACGCCCTGTGTTGGCAGCAGGGCTGAGCTTGAGGTTCAGTTCAATATTATGGACGTGACTAACAAAACCACATCTTCGAGGACTGTTTCTCGTGGCATAAACTCTTGTTTGTGATGCAAATGAATAAAAATGTCTTAAACCACAAGAATACTTAACTTTTAAAATCCTGAGGATCCACGTACTAATCTGAGTGTAACCAAACCAAACACTGTTGTCAATTGTGCTACATCGCGGACAGGAAAATAGCCATCTTAGAAAGAGAATGGTTCAGTGTTGGTGACCAGCTATTGGAATACACAGATGGGACTAAAAACATTAAATATTTATTTTCAGTTCAGGCAGTAGTCTGTTTGGATGGTACTGTAAAGGCTTATGTACTCTTTAGTACCAGCTGTTGTTAGTACACTGTTTTGTTTGTTTTTGTGAAGATGTTTTGGGCAGTACTGTTCGGATAGAGACTCGAAACCTAAAACGCATCACGATTACTTATCAAACAGCACATACGATGGCGATCTTTTATTTACCGCTTTATTGTACGTTTTGATATCTAATACAGCCTGTTCGTTTTAAGTTAAGTTTAGTTTGCATCCTCCCAAGGAGTAAACTCTACCGGTATAGAATTGTGACAAATGGTCCGAGATCTTCGGCTAAAAGAGAGTAAACCCGGGATGGAATACCATCAGGCCCCGGAGCTTTATTTGGTTTAACCGACTTTAAAAGCTTAACTACCCCTTCGTTCGTGATTAACATCTGTGACATCTCCTTGATGTTTTCGATAACAAAATTAGGCATATTATTTACATCCTCATTTGTAAATACTGCGCTATATTGAAAGTTTAGTAAACCTGCCTTTTTGCTCGTCTCCGAAACGATTTTGCCGTTACTGTTTTTTAGCGGTGGAATTGATGTTTCTCCCGATATTTGATTATATATTGCCAAAATCTTTTGGGATTTTCAGACATAAATGAACCTGTTTTCTGAACGGATACAGCACAGACCACTACGTAAAATATGTCTCTTGTCAAATACCACATCCTATCGTTTTTCTCGGTGACTATAGCGTCGCCTTTTTAGAGTTAAAATGACATAAAAATGTACACCGATTACGACACTTTTCTCGGATCGTTTGTAATTTTAATAGTTTCTTTACATTTTGGAAAAAAATTAAAAAGTTTAAAACAAAATGCACAGCACACATCTGTGGATTTGAAATGTTTTGATATTTTGACTTTAAAACTTGTCAAAGACTTGAAACTGTTGCAGATTTAATCCACTGTTAAAAATGTTAGAACAACAGTTAACAGTTAAAAAAAAATTGAGCCTGGTGCGATGATAGTGACAGCGAAGATTGAATGAATGGTGGCGCGACACTTAAGGATGAATAAATTGTGACATTCGCTCGGCACATAGGGAGTGCTTCACAAGCAGGCTAATAAGGTTTGAACCTGCCAATCAGGATCATATGTTGTGTTAAATGTGCTACTGATACTAGGAAGTGCCATTTTAGCTGAATCGGGGGGGGGGGGGTCATTTGCATCAAACTACTGATAGGTTAGCTATTAATGGTATAGAGCGCTCACCTCCTGTTCGTGAGTATGACGGGTTCTTTGAATTAGGATCGTAAATATATTTCAGGAGGAATTTGGAAGAGGGTTCACGGATCTAAAAGGTCCCATGGCTATGTGTCGAGGGAGTGATAAAATTCAGTCGCCCTGAAGTATTGTTGCGACTCCATTCGACCAAAGACGGCAGTACGGTCGGCCGTTCCGTTCTTTAAGTTTTCCGAGAGGAAATTTATAATGGCATGTGACTGGTTGTTGCTGTTCTACAAGGCCTAGGCAAATTGTTAAGTTTGACCATTGATTGCATCAATTAACAAAACATGAAAAAGGGTTCTAGAAATCTGCCCAAAGTTGGGCGATTTGCTTCAAGTGGTGTTGCATCGAATCTAAACGACAAAGTTACTAGAGCACGTATTTGCGTCTCTTGAACCAAATGGTAATGGTTATTTAGAATACGTCTGTGTCTTCTGCAATTTTGATTTCTGCTAGATCGTCAACTTGTAATAGTTCTATTAAGCCCTACGTTTTTCTTCATTAATCGACATATCGGGAAAGCTAATACAGTAACAACATACTAAAAGAGAAGTTAATAATAGTGGGGTCAGTAAGACCCCATTGGCTCGAGACGCAAAGCTAATGCAACGATTACGAACTAAAAGAGGAGTTAAGAGTATTGGGTCCTAAAAGAGAAGTTAAGAATACTGTGGCCAGTGAGACTCCTGGCTCGTGTACCAAAAGAAACTGTATAAAACCCCATAATACAATAATTACACACTAAAAGAGGTTTAAGAACAATGGGGTCAGTGATACCCCACTGACTTCCAGAGATGTATAGAAGTAATTGAATTGCCTGCAAAAGTGAAGCCAAGGCTGACGTCACTGGATGGCAAACTATCTTTTGAAGCCATTTTGAAATCACCTAGGATCTTAAAGGATTACCAAAACTATTCAAGGTCAAGAGCCTCAAATTGTTACCAGGGGGGTTTCGTGATCATAAAATTCGGTAAAAATATTTAAAATTAGCTCGGAATTAATTTTTTGCCATTTTGCAAAGTTGCCGAATCGTAATTATGAATTTTTGTTTATTTAAGTCTTGCAAACGCTTAATTTAGCTTCTATCACATCCTNCTTACCAAAAAACGAACTNATATTTGTTTCNTANCNTACACGTTATAATTAAATGCGGCGTTACATTAATTGNAAAATGCGATTGCCATCCAGTGACGTCACNCTTGGCTTCACTTTTCCTCTAGAAAGCGTATTGGAGCAGGGAATCCAGTTACTTCTATATATCTTTGCTGACTTCAGATACAAAGCTAATACAATGTTTGCATTCTCAAATAGGAGTTAAGAACATTGGGGTCAGTGAGACCCCACTGACTCTCTATGCAAAGCTTTTTTTTTTATTATTTTATTAGTTTCTTTTGCTTATTGCAGGGTTCCCACATACCTGGAAAGTCAGGACAACTAATTCAAAATCATTATTTGTCAGGGAAATGGAATAAGATTTTCAAACGTTTACAACAAATATTAAACATATTCTTGACTAACTTTTTTCAGTGAATGGTAATTGCTTTCCATTTTCAAAAGAAGAAAATATTAAAATGGATCTGGTTGTAAGATATTTTTATATCAACACTACTCGGTATGGGAACAGTGTTTTTCTGGGTCGCGCCACTGCTCTTGATTTAATGATGGACTGTCTGTCTCCCCTTCAAAGAAAGAAATGTGTTGCAGGTCTCAATCGATGGCCCTAATGTTAACTTAAGTTTCTTGAAAAAGCTTCAAGAAGAGATGAAGGAAGAAGTTGTTGAACCCGGGAGTCTGTGGATTGCACGTGATCAACGGAGCAGTGAAAACAGGTTGAAAGTCTGTAAAGTGGGAACTTACTTCATTTCTGCACGACATATATTTTCTGTTCAAAGACTCGCCAACCCGACGGGCCGAATTTACTACGATCGCAAATAGTAAAATTTTCCCGTTGAAGCGAGGTGGTTAGAAAATGTAACGTGTCTGGAGCGAGCCATGGCACTATTTAATAATATCTTTGTTGAAACAGCCAAGTTGCCACAAAAGTGACAAAATGCAAACTGTCATTTTTGAAAACAATTGCTTTGGACTGTGAACCTTTTCTAAGGAGGTTTCAAAGTACAAACCCACTTACTCCATTTTTGCACTCGCACATCAATCGACTTTATTGAACCGTTTCGTCAAACCTAGTAAAATAGCCTGTGCAACAGATGGTAAAAAACTAATGTCGATTGACTCGTCACAAAATTTAATTGATGTAGACCCAAAAGTTGATGTTGAGTGGTCAGTACAAAGAAATAAAAGCATCTGAGAGACAAGTTCTTGGTTTCAAACATGACTGTCAAAAAATGGTGATTGCAAACTCTAGTGAAGAAACTTTTGGAAAAGAGTCCTTTAAAGTGTAGTTTGGTGAAAGTACTTCTACATCTTACCCCGCAGTCAATTTAAGTCTTTGGCAGGGGGTGCAACGCACCAACTCATAAACGATTCCATTCACGAATTGCCCGAGGAAAAAAAGACCACAAGTACCCGTCCGTTCTACACCTAACTTCCCTAATGTTATTTGCGTGATCGTTTCTACCTGTATACGTAGCTGTTTGCAGTACGTGTTCGCAGTTTAATGACAATTGACCATCAAAGATTTGTTTGAACCTTTTCATCTTATTTTCGTGGCGATTTTCAGCTAATGAAACCCAATTTAGTTGTTCCAACATTTCAGATACGCCATCGTAACGACCCAACACAAACCTTGTTGCCCTTCGCTGTACCCCTTCGATGGAGTTTGTTAAACTTCCCAGTTTGGATCCAAATATAATTTGTCAGCAACCCTGCCTTGGGCAGACACGAATGAATTATGTATTGGAGGCAAACAAAGTAACTGAAAATGTAGTGGAAAAGGCGAAAGCACAATACATTTCTCTTTTTTTGGTAAAGCAAAAGAAAATTTGGAAAGAAAGTTGAAAGCATGTTTGCTTGGCTGATAATAAAAAGTATGCTGAGCTTTGGCAAGTTATAAAGCTTTGCCTTATATTTCCTCGCGGGAATGCTGCAGTGGAGAGTGGCTTTTCGATAAACGAACCGATGTTGGTTGAAAATATGCATGAAGAATCTAATGTTGCACAGAGAAGAGTTCTGTACTTTGGAAGTATTCAGTCTGTACCAATCGTTCACAAAATGCTATCGGCTGTGAGATCTGCTCGCAAGAAGTACCGAGATTACTTGGAGAAGAAACGTCAGAAAGCTGAAAAGAGAAAAATTGATGACGAGATAAGAAAGTTAGAAGATGAAAAGAAATTAAAGAAGCTAGCATTCAAGAAAAAATCTTGCGACTTGAAAGAAAAAAATGTAGCCTATAATTTAAGTTGACTCTATAATGTAAAATCATACACTTATTGTAGAGTATGTTACTGTTAGTATTATTAATTGATCATAATAATTTGTATAACTGTTGTTTGTTGTTATTCCTTGTTCGTGATTTCATTTGTCTACCTATGATTATTGATATATACATGTTGGACCATATGGCAGCCAGTATTGCAAATTTGTATCAAAAGTTACTCCTAGGGTTCGTTCACATTATTGTAAACTGTTTCCTGAACAAAATGTGTACTGCTTAAAACATTTTTTTTAAATTTGTATTTACCATTGTATATAAAGAAACATTAAAAAAATAAAAGAAAGAGAAAAAAGGGTGTGCATTTGGACAGCTAATAGGGGTGGAGGAGGCTGTACATTAAATATGTAGTCAGGGAAATGAATTTAAGATTTACTGTGGTAACCCTGTATTGAAAACATTTTCCATTTTATTGTGTAAATTATTTTTACCATTAAATTGTGTGTTATTTGGGCTAGTTCTTACCCCCAGAGAATCAGGTAGAACTTTGCAAAGAAATCCAGAGTATTGTAATGTTTTAATGACCACAAATGAAATATAGAGCGGCTCAAAAGACTTATCCATCGTTAACGGCGTGGAATCAGGGATGTGACACTTTGCCTCCAGTGCGAATTTTATTTTGCCAGGTTCAGACTTCAATTCCCAAATATTTTTTTTCTGTACTGCTTAATGACTGTCTCAAATGACGTTAAGCCAAAATACCTGATACCTGTCGTGTGTAACCGATGTCATACAAATGAAATATAAAAAAATGGTCTATACTTTAATTACGCAAAAAACAAGCTTTGGAGGGAAAATGTCTCTGTCTCCGTTTCCATCTCATTTCCTTATTCTGTTGAGGATGGGCTATAATATTTTTGGACACCATGTATTCATGCAAATACANGAACAGTTACATAATCATTTACAAATATACGTATTTGGAAAACCTAAACGTCGGTGTTAGTATTCTGTAGAAATCTGTAATGTGTTGCGACACGTGATTTAGATGTCGCGTAAGATATTTTGGCGTTCCCGTTACTTCTGCGAGATGTCGTGCTAAGCGTTGTAAAGCTCTGTCTTTCAGTTTAACAACACTCATTGAGGCACCTACAGAACATTGTATCGCCCTGTTTGTTCATCCCATCGTGGCCCACAAGTGTTCTGTGGGCAAAATATCAGTAAATCAGGCAGATTAATGAATAACTTCCTTATTCTACTTTTGGAGGTAGTGCAGATTGGGTAGAGACATATCAGGTGATGGGTGCTTTTATATCAATTACTAAGGAGTCACATCTAACACGCTCCAGGTCACGTCAGGAGTCCCACAAGGTAGTGTATTAGGTCCGTTGTTGTTTTTACTGTACATTAATGATCTACCTGCGAACATCCTGTCCTCCATTCGATTATTTGCAGACGATACCGTCATATATAGGGAAATAAATAGTGTAGAAGATGGT